>BRDA01008397.1:0-14410 GCA_036984385.1 Crenuchus spilurus | reverse complement strand
TGGTGTGTATGAATGTGTATGTCTGTGTATGTATGTATGTTTGCCCAGATATGGTTGGCACTCTGTCCTGGGTGATCCCCCCTAGTGCTCGATGCAGTCCTCCAGGTGGACGGTCGCTTCCGGTTGAGAGTACGCTGTGCGCAATTGGCTGCCGCTTCTCGCCGGTGTATGTATGTGGTTGAGTGTGTGTAAATGGAGTGTGTTGATTGTAAAGCGTCCTTGGGTTTGAGAAAGGCGCTATATAAGTGTAACAATCATTCATTCATTCATGACTGTAATTATTGGTCTGTTATGAGTTTGTATAACTGTTATGAATGTGCTGTTATGACTAATTATTGGTCTGTTATGAGTTTGTATGACTGTTATGAATGTGCCACTATGACTGTAATTATTGGTCTGTTATGAGTTTGTATAACTGTTATGAATGTGCTGTTATGATTGGGCTGTTGTGACTGTTATGACATTTGCTTTAACAGGTGTGACCTTGTATGACTTTATATGGACACTCATAGTTTGAAATAACTACACTGACCTTGTATAACTGTTTTCCTCTGACTGTTTTGACTGTTTATAACCTGATTTGATTGTTGTTGGCAGTCTTGTATGAGCCCATATGGCAGTTATGGCTTATGACTGTTTGGCTTTTATGGATTTTTATAACCTGATATGACTGATAATGACTTGCTATAATTGCTGGTATAATAAACTAGTACAATTATTGTACATATTATGATCTGTTTCCTTTTAGATACAGTACTGGCAAGCGCAGCTGGACAGACATCGATTAAAAATGTCAAAAGTTGCTGAAAGGTTAGTTCTGTTTTCTGTAAAAGCTTTAATAGAAGAAATAATATCGGGGACACGTTTATACACATGAACGTTTATGACGGCCATATAAAATATTACATGTCTCTGAATTATATGTTTAGAACATTAAAGGCTTTGGGATATGATGGATGAAATGTCATTAATGATTCAATCCAAACTCTTATTTACACGACTTTCCACTTATCTCAGATACAGTTCATCATTCAAGTCTTCTTTAGTCTAAAACTGGAGCTGCAAGTCTAATGTTGCTAACAAACACTGGAACACAATAGTCAAATAAATACACCGGTCCTTCAATAAGATGTGGTAGGTGAAAGTTTACAGGAACAACTGGACTATTTAGATTTAGATTTTGTTAGTCTTGTAGCTACAGTTTAAAACAAAATAAGTAAAATTTGGAATTGGCTGATCAACTAAGTCATACATCAAAAATGGGGATATGGGGAATTGTTCATTTAATTTTAAAACTGCTATATATTTTATATTCATTACACATGAAGTGACACATTTCAAGTCTTTTTTGTTTTAATAGGTATGACTTTAATTTGTAAATCACCTACTAGAGTCTGAGAGACACAGAATCCAAGGTGTCTGAAGTCCAGTGTGTAGTTTCTACAGTCTGTGATGGTTTGAGGTTCTGGTGTTGGTCTACTGTGTTTTATAAAGTCCAAAGTCAACACAGCCCAGATTTTAGAGCACTTCTTGCTGCCATCTGCTGACGAGCTTAATGGAGATGCCCAGCAGCTGCTCACAGTGCCAACACTACTAATGGCCATCATGTTACTGTCACTGGTTTGGAGCTGCCATTCAGACTGATCAACAAAGACATGAAATATATAACTTTATGTGTAATAAATAGAAAACATGACTGGTTACATTTTTTTTTTATTAACTTAACCCCAATTTGTTTTTAAAATTGCAACTCCAGTTCAAAACTAAATAAGTAAAATTTGGACAAAATACATCTGGGGAAAGTGGACAATTTGTACAAATATGCACAGCATATGTTGAAGCATTATGACAGCTTAGTGATCTCTCTCACTGCAGTTTATTGAGCTATACGGAGCAGTATATGGAATATGACCCTGTCTTCACCACACCGGACCCCTCAAACCCCTGGATCTCAGATGACAGTACACTCTGGGAACTGGAAGCCAGGTATTTGTGCTGTCTTATATGTGCTCTGTTACTGTCTGTGTAAAACTTTATATTTACATTTACAGAAAAAGCAAAAATTGTTAAAACTTTTAAATAATAATAAAATTTTAATAAAAAGAGAAAATTAACATTAGCATGTTACATAGTACTAAATGTTTTAAATGGTAAAGAGTTTAATAAATGATGAGTAATGAGTATAAGGTGTGTGTGTGTGTGTGTGCGCGCGCGTGCGCGCGCTTGTCAGTCTGGTGATGGATCTGTATTATAAACTCTTAACACATCCAGCCTGACCGTTTATCAGCTCTCTCACATCATCACTTCTACTTATCTGTGTTTACTGAGGAAATGACAGAAATGGCCATATCTCACTTTTACATACACTTACACACACACACAGACACACACACACACACACGTTTGGTACTACTGTATTTGGGGGTGAACCATCAACTAACTTTGTGTAATACTGTAGTAACCTTACACCTGAGCCTGAACCTCTTTCTCTCAATCTCTCTGTTTCTCTCTCTCTCTCTACCGCTTTTTCCATCTCTCTCTCTCTCGCTCTCGCTCTCTCTCTCTCTTTCTCTGAGCTGGTTACAGGTGTGCAAACACTTGTAAATGGTTTTGTAGATAACCACTACTCACAATTAACTGTGTGACTACATCAAAATGTTACATCATCATACATCAAAATTAAAATATCTTAAAAATGCAAATGCTTCAAACCTCCCCTTTAGAAAAATCCTCATGAAACTGTGAATAAGGTTAATAATTAATGAAAAATAGAATCATTTCAATATATATGTCACAGATGATATAGGATGGCTATAATATAATTGCAGAGGTTATAATGTAGGCTGTAAAATGTGCTTCATTAGAGTGGACATCAAGATAAGTATTAAATTAGAATTGTTAAAAAAACACCAACCTGGAGCTAAATGATGCATATAGAGCCAATAAGAAGAGTTATAGACACAGGTGTGCATTACAACAGAAGCCTGGGTTAAAGTCCAGCAGACACAAGCATGGATAAATATTGGCACTGTGACTACAGCTCCCTTAAAGAGCCCATATCATGGAAAAAGTGATGACCTGAAAGAGACAAAAAGTTTTAACATTTCACAAGACTTCAAAATGAATTGGGCTTGTTTAGAACTTCTGACACTGAATTTTGTGGTGAGGATGCCGGAAAGGTTCTCTTCTGATTCTATGAAGGTCATATTATTGAAGGTGTAACTACATGGTTGAATATTTCACCACCACTACAGAGAGTCAGAAGGTTTGATTTACCTTTCTAGCAATCCTAAACCATTCCATGCATAAATTATGAAGAAAAATCTATCATGATATATAGAACTACATTTTTAATGAATATATATTAGATTTCTTATGTATATTATTACAATAAATTTAGCTCTTGTAGTGTAAAAATAGGCAGCTGAAATTTCTCAAGGATGCATGATGCTTACAGAAAATGACAGAAAGCTGTCTGAACTCTCTCTCTCTCTCTCTCTCTCTCTCTCTCTCTCTCTCTCTCTCTCAGTAAAGAGCCGGGTCAGCAGAGAGTGAGGCGGTGGGGATTTGGGTTTGATGAGGTTCTGAAAGACCCAGTAGGGAGAGAACAGTTCCTGAAGTTTCTGGAGTCCGAGTTCAGCTCAGAGAACCTGCGGTAAGCCAAATCCAACTAAACTCATCCTTCCGTGATTAATCACACATCACTTAACATCTCAACTAGGATTCATTACTCCATCACCACCCACCATCATCATCTCCAACCACCATTCAGTCATCCAACAGGTCACTCAGAAGGGAGGAACTTGTTATGGTCAATGGAAAAAAAAAAAAAGGGAAAAAGATGCTGCACACTTTGGGATAACAAGAAATTCCTTATAGTGTAGTCTTAACAATCTGTACTAAGGGTTAAACTGCCCCACTTTCACAAAATATTTAAAATAAAGCAGCATCACTTAATTTTAAACTGTAAGTCAATTTTAAATGAAGAAACTGTCATTCATTATAAACTGTGAATATCTGTTTTCACTCTTTAACTGTGCAGAAAGATATTTAATCAATTAACAATACTCATTTACATTAACACACCTAAATTGTTTTATTTAGAGAAGTAGAAGTTTATAAAATAATAATAATACTGTATATGTAACTGTCCCTGTCCATGCCCCCTGCCTTCTTTGTGCCTCAGTCCATGTGCTTCTGTTTGTGTTTGGTCTCCACATCATGTCTAGTCCCAGTCGTCACGTCATCTCATTTCTTACCAATGCTCACCTCATGGCCCTTCCTCATCTCATGTCTTGATTATGTCTGCTTCAAAATCCTTCCCAGTGTCCAGGGGCGGATTTGGAAGTCCTGGAATCCCAAGCAATGTCATGTAATTTAAGTAATGTTTAAAGTTTATTTTTAATCATTCATATTTATTAATAATTAATAACAATTTCATGTATGTTTAAGTCTGTACCGCACCATAACTATAAAAAAAGAATCAGTTTGATCACGGCCTCGAGACATGACATTGCTTGGTGCCCTAGAACTTCCAAATCTGCCCCTGACTATATATACACTATATATATATATAAATATATATATATATAAATAAAGTTTTTGGACACCCCTTCTATTGAATGCATTCATTGACACAGATGTACACACAGCTTGTCTAGTCCCTGTACAGCCAATAGAATAGGACTAAACATCAACCTGTTTGCACCATGTCTAATGTTAGGTGTGGGCTAGAGGGGTATAAAGACCCCCAGTATTGAGGAACTGTGTTCTCTGCTCTACTTTTGGCTTTGGAGATGAGGTCAGGTTGTGATCATCCAAAATCCTGACTTCACTGATAGTATTTCAGAAGAAACAATAAATGAGCAGGTGTCCCAATGCTTTTTTATATAGTGTATTTTTTCTTTTATCCTCAGAGCAGATCCATGGGTGTTTAAAATTGGGATTTAACACCGAGTTTGAAGTCAATGCTGCTCTGCAATTCTGAGGGAGAAAATAAGCTTCATAGCTCTCCCTGGTGGCCATCAATGGATGTTTTTCTTTGTTGGTTGGATTTAAATGAATTAAAATATCACTGTGTGGATTAGCTTTTAACTTCAATTCTGCTTATAAAAGGACTGCATGGTCATAAGTATAAAATATTAGAAATAACACCATCATTAATTATTATTATTATTATTATTATTTTGACAGAATCTTATTTCTTGTGTGGTTGTGCACTGAATGATATAAAAGCTATAAATGTATAATAAATTGCTAAAGATAATTTACACTTTATATCATATATATTTATATCTTCAGATATCTTATAATAATCTCTGTATATACATTTGTTGTGTAGCTTCTGGTTGGCTGTTCAGGAGTTAAAGAAACGTCCTATTCGTGAGGTCCCCGGCCGGGTGAAGGAGATCTGGCAGGAGTTCTTGGCTCCTGGAGCTCCCAGTGCTATCAATGTCGACTCCAAGAGCTATGACAAGACCACCCAGAATGTCAAAGACCCTGGCAGATACACTTTTGAAGACGCTCAGGTTAGAATGCGACAGATTGTACCTTCATAAAAAAAACAAAAAAAAAACATTTTGTTCATGATTTAATTTTACAAATATTTTAACCGTAAAAATATATTGCCAAGAAGTATATTTATTACACATAAAATGACAATTACAGTGTTTTAATGTTGGTCAGTGTGACTTATAGCTCAGTCAGCTCAATCAGTCACAGTAATATGATGGTCAGTAGTAGTGTTGGCACTGTGGGCAGCTGTTGAGCATCTCCATAAAGCTGGTCAGCAGATGGACGCATTAAGTGCTCTAAAATCTGAGCTATGTTGACTTTGGACTTGATAAAACACAGTGAACCAACACCAGCACATCACAGACTGCAGAAACTGCACACTGGACTTCAGACACCTTAGATTCTGTGTCTCAGACTTGAAGAGCTTGATTTCCAAGATGGTTTAATTATAAACAAAAGTGAACTTTTTCACCATATTCTATTATTTATATTTAACTGTAGTAGCCTAATCATTGTTGTATATGTCTTTAAGTGATAAACAGAGAGAGGTGGATGTGGTAAATATCTTCCCCTTGTCTATAGGAGCACATCTATAAACTGATGAAGAGCGACTCGTACAGCCGCTTCATTAGATCCAGTGCCTACCAGGAGCTCTTGCAGGCCAAGAAGAAGGTAAAGTTCCTCAAAAGGCTGGAGACCGCCATCTAAGCCTCTGCCTTCAGCAGGTCCTGCCCCCTGCTGTCCTGGAGCTGTGGGGGGTTTCTGAGCCTGGGATTTCTACCACAGGCTAATGCCATTACTATGCAGCCATGCCATTATCACGCAGAGACTATTTACTCTGCAGCCTGCAGGATTAGGTGCCTTTTTCTTTCAGTTCATCCTCAGGGTGTGTGTGTGTGTGTGGAGAGAGAGAAATTTAAGAGAAGAATTTCTGCATAATTCAGCTGCTGAGATGTAAACGTGTTTTAATGTGAAAAGGTTCACTGTAGAGAATCTTACTTTTTTTCTTTTTGATGATGTTAGGAACCAGATGTCACAATGTCTACAACACAATACAGCTGTTTTAAACTTAAACAGCCATTTTATCTGCTCTCCAACATGACCAAGAAAACCACACTTCTTATCTTGCATCCAATGTTAACGTGAACTTATTTATAAATCCAAGAAAGAAATGTCTTGCATGTATACTTCCATCATAAATGGATGGAATTATGGACCAAAACCTTTTCAAAACTGTTGCAGAATAAACAGAAGAGGCCACACACTGGCTATACTCTTTTTCTAAGTTTACGGATAATCAGTATAATTCTTGGTGCATTAACTACAAGTGAAATTCCAAAATGTAGGGAAAAAAAACTACAATCGTGCACTGATCACTAGTTTTTGAGGATGTGGTATATAGTTTGGTGAGAAATGTTCCCTTACAAGTTGAGTAAGTTGTTGCTGGAACTGATGGACAGCAGCTCTTCATACTTAGCTTTAAAATGGCCTGGATGAAACACAGAGGAACTTGAGTTAATCCTGGAGATCCTGAGAGCAGCAGTAGTCACCGAGAGGCAGTACTGTAATTTAATGTAGCTTCACAGCAGCACATGGCTGACAATGCTCCACAGAGAGCCTTTGTTCTGGTGAGCTCAATCTGCCTTGTTGTGAGGTATCTCAGTCTCAGGTGAGTGTGACCTCTGGTGGATAGGTGGCATTATGCAAGTTCTCTCTGAATGAGTCTGAGACATGCTAGAAGGGAGAGGGATGCTTGTGAGCAGATCAGTGTCCTATAAGGGGGTGGCGGGCATGTCTGTGCCCTGAGTCTTCTGTGTGTTGCTGCAAAAATGTGTTATATGAGTAAGATTGATAGCTAATAGCTTGGAACATTACATTGGTGTAGAAAACTGAGTAAAAACAGGAAGCATGTTTGAGCACTAACCTGCTCAAGTATGTGTGTGTGTTTATTTATATATATATATATATATATATATAAACACACAGATTATATTAGAGCAATATATAAATTGTAAAACAATAAATAACCCTGAAAAGCAGGGTTAGGTGTCTTGCTCAAGGTCACATGCTCTTTGGTTCAGAGGATCAAACTGGAGACCTGTTTGCCTTAACCCCTATTTTATTATTTTATTTGATATATTTTTAAATAAATGATGAACACATTCATGTGTTATTATGAACACTATTTTTTGGGGATGCTCCATGTCTCCATCATCTAATATGTGAAGTAGCTATTAGAGATATTACACTCTTCAGACGTCTGGTTCCTATCAAAATGCCTTGGATCAGTTTCTCTAGAATGAGGAGTTTCACATCAGACCTCCCTGCATGACGTATTTACATCTTAACTGTTTAATTTTGCAGAAAAAGAGAGAATTTAATGGCCTCTTGATGGAGTCTGGTTATTAGATAGGGACCTGTTGTATTCAGAATGTTTTTGCATGCATGTCTGTACTTTCTTTTCTTTTTTATTGTTATTTTTACTGCATGCTCTTTTTGCTCTCTGTGTCACAGCTTTTGATTATTTTCTACACGGCATCGCATCTGTCGCTCCTTTCAGTTTGTGCTTTTGTTGCCTTTTCTGTTCGCTGTTCTTTGTTGTTGTTTTTCTGTTCTCTGTTCTTCTGAAGCACATGTACTAGGAGGGCAGAGGTGCATGAGATTTCCTTTTGCATTGGTAAGTGTGTATCAACAGAAGACTACAGTGCTTTTATAGACCTTAATCACATTATATGAAAGGTTTATGGGCAGATATTCTTTAGAGAAGCAGAAGTGGTTCTTCTATGGCATCACTCCACAGAAGCCTTTTTTTTTAGCTGTTGAGGGAGAGAAAAGAGGCTAAGTAAAAAAAATAATGTTATAATGGAGATAAAGTAAAGAGAACATAAGCAGTGAGATATATTAAAATATCAGTTTTATGTTTTTAAACTGAGTTAAAATATTTCCTGGTTGTTGGTTTTTTCTTTTTTACAGAAAAGCAAGAACTTGTTCTGAAGAAGTGGACAATGGGTAAGTTTTGTGTTAATTCTAAACACTGACAATAAGGGGAGCTCTAACATTGTTCTAGAGGCAGCTACACTGATAAGGCTGCCCGTACAGTGGTGAAACTGAAATAAAGTTTTAACTGTTTTATTCTCTCTGTAGGTCCACCAGTCTGCCAAATTTAGTGTGAAACACATCCACCCTTCAGCTGGAGAAGAGGACTGTGTACATTATCGTAATCTACTGTTCTCCATAATAAACCCACAACAGTAGACCAGTTGCATGTCTGACAGAGGTACTGTTCTCTTAAAAAAACAAACAAAACATCAACAAAAAAACACCTCTTTATTTTATTTACATCCATCTTCATCAACACTTGGGACTTTTTCTCCACAGACTTGAATTTGAGCAAAAAAGAGACATTTCACCAAAACAGAAAGCCATTTTCTGTACATTTGACACTGAGAAGGTCATTTGAAAAGCTTAGTAATCTGCTGTTTTATGAAAGATCCCTATAATAACACATTATCACAGTTATTTTCACTTGTTGCACTACTGAGTTGCAGTTGTGAAGTCACATGTGAATGAGGAAACGTCTGTCTTAACGTCATCGACTTGAAAATGCTTTTAATGTCTCATTTATTTTTATACTGTATTTAAGAATATGTTCATTTGTTATCTGTATATTATTATTATTTTGTTGTTTCATTTTTTTTGTATATATCTGTAAAAATACTCCTGGGTAAACAGGGAAGGATGAAGTAGAAGATGTAAACAAATTAAGGACAAAAATGTATTTTTAATCTCACATCCTCATACATGTATTATTTTTATTAGTGAATCACAGACTGTGGATGTGAAGCTCTCACTGCCTCTGAGATGGATCTTTGGATCATGTGTTTATGAAGTGTGATATTCACTCTATGAATGTTTATTTCATGTTTTTATTTATTGGACTGTCGATTATCAGTCAAAAGTTTGGAAACGGTTGTTTTACTTATACTTATGTTTACAATTTTCCACACTGGCCACTTCATTATGTACACACACACACAGTCCATTTATGACCATACTTTGCACTTTGTACAGACTGTAGTCCCTCTGTTTCTCTGTATACTTCAAAGGTCAGGACCCCCACAGAGCAGGTGGATCATTATTTTTAATAGAGTTTTGGAGTGAAAATAGTGCACCAACAAGCCACCATTGAATGACTAGAGGAGCAACACAAACTGTTCTGAGCTACTGTCTCTGACTTTACATCTACAAGGTGGACCACCACATCAGTGTCACTGAAAATGATCCACCAGCTCTGTGGGGGTCTTCATTGTTGAAGAACAAAAATGTATATAGAGAAACAGATGGGCTATAGTCTGTACAAAGTGCACGTGTGTGCACAGTGGAGCTAAAATGGACAAGTTGAGACATTAGGTATAAGCAGCCCACTTAATGGAACATAAGTACTGAATACCCAAACCAGGATTAGAAAATGATTACTTATTATAATAATGTAATTAATTGTTATTCTGATAGTGTTTTAAACACTTACTGCCCAGGTGAATAACATTAGTGCCCATATTTTTACATTAAATGTGTTTTGTTTGACAAAAATAATGAAGCAGCTGCAGTTTGTATTTATTTGTCATCTAAAAAATATAATTATACATTATAATAATAGCTTAGAAATATTTACTAAAGAGCACGAAAAATTATGCATCCAAACTTTTGACTGGTAGTGTATCAGGGTGGGTTTGTGTGGATATAGGAGTGGGTGCAAAAGATGACCTAAAATGTGATTAGCTGGGTAGGCACCCCTAAATCTGTTATGACTGATCTGGTTATCCAGCACAGAAGCAATAGAAAACCAGCTGGGATTCTATAGTCAGACTGTAGGAGCAGGGAGGAGCCACACTAGAACTGTTGCACCAATCACATCAACTACCTTTCCTATCTCCACACCAATGCCAGCCAGAGTTGCCAGGTCCAGCATAAACATCCAGCTAGCCCCAAATCTGAGGTGTCATAGAGAAAGAGAGAGAGAGAGGAAAAAAAAAAAAAAAAAAAAAACAGGCTCCAGGTGGCAAAAGTACTAGTGGATGGTGTGATGGTGGGGAGGGAGGTGTGTGGGTGGAGGAACAGGATTGGGAGAATTGTGGGGTAATATACACAAATCCAAAGTGGCTGGTCTTGCAGGAGGGAGATGATGTGCAATGGAGTAGAATTAGGAACAGACGGTATTACACTCAGCACAGACTTCAGCTCACATCTGTTTGATACATCAAACCTGAGAGGCCAACATTAACTCACTGAACAGACACCTTTATCTGTCCTTCACATATCACTCATTTCATCATAGGATGCTGAAACTGTTTTGTTTGTTTGTTTTTGTCTGCATATTGAGGTCCAAAGAAAGCTGTGTACAGTGGCCCAAACACCATTTGAAGCCCACTCATCCAGTCTGTCAATGCATTTTCAGTATAGACTCTGTGATCTGTAAATACATTCCAAAAACCCAATAAAGTGATCCAAAGGGACAAAGAAGCAACCACGTCTCACAATACTGACTGATTAAAATGTTATTTGCTTAAGAATTATCGCCTAAAGTGTACATTACACAAATACAATACGTACAACATAAAAGTTTCATCACAATCAACAAACCCTGACTGGAGACTAGTAAGCAGATCAGGAGTAATAGGAGGAGTAGCAGTAACAGCAGTAGTAGCAGTAATGGTAGCAGTAATAGTAGCAGTAACTGTAGTATTAATAGTAGGAGTAGCAGTAACAGCAGGAGTAGCAGTAACAGTTGTAGGAGGAGTAGCAATAGTATTAATAGGAGTAGCAGTAACAGGAGTAGCAGTAGTATTAATAGTAGGAGTAGCAATAGTATTAATAGTAGGAGTAGCAGTAACAGTAGGAGTAGCAGTAGTATTAATAGTAAGAGTAGCAGTAGTGGAGTAGCAGTAGTATTAACAGTAGGAGTAGCAGTAGTATTAATAGTAGGAGTAGCAATAGTATTAATAGTAGCAGTGACAGTAGGAGTAGTAGTAGTAGTAGTATTAGGAGTAGCAGTAAAAGTAGGAGTAGCAGTAGTATTAATAGGAGTAGCAGTAACAGTAGGAGTAGCAGTAGTATTAATAGTAGGAGTAGCAGTAACAGTAGTAGGACTAGCAGTAGTATTAATAGAGTAGCAACAGTATTAATAGGAGTAGCAGTATTATTAATAGTAGGAGTAGCAGTAGTGGAGTAGCAGTAACAGTAGTAGTAGAAGTAGCAGTAGTATTAATAGAGTAGCAACAGTATTAATAGGAGTAGCAGCAGTAACAGTAATAGTAGGAGTAGCAGTAACAGTAATAGTAGGAGTAGCAGTATTATTAATAGGAGTAGCAGTAGTGGAGTAGCAGTAGTATTAATAGTAGGAGTAGCAGTAGTATTAATAGCAGTAGTAGTATTGTAGTTTTAAAAGTAAGAGGTTTAGTATGAGGTACTAAAACAGCATCAGTAAATCTGTAGTGCAGTCAGTCAGTTCTCTAAAGTGTCCAGCAGAGGGAGACAGAGAAAAGGCTGAAGAGCAGCAGAGCGATCCTGTGCTCTCACTGGACATATGAAAAAAGTTTCACAATGTTCTACATTTACCTTATTTTATATATTTCATTCATTTCTTTTATACTGTATATGGTGTACTTATTCCTACTTTTAAAATAAAAATCTGCTTTCTTCATGTCAAGGAGCGAAAGAAAAAGGCAAAGAGAAAAGAGGAAGATGAACGAGCACAAAAGAGAAAGAGAGCAGAGAAAGTAAAATGATAAAGAGAGAGAAAAGGGGTAGGGGTAGGAAAAGAGTTGAGGAGAGTTAAGAGATAGATAAAGAGAGAAGAGAGGGAGAGTAAAAAGACGCAGAGAGAGGGAGACAGAATGTACGAGATCAAAAAAGAAAGTAAAGAGATATTGAAGTGATAAAGAGACAGAGAGCAGAGAGACACTAGAGAGGGAGAGTAAAAAGAGGAGAGATGCACAGAGAGATGGAGACAGAAAGAGGTAGATGAGAGATCAAAAGAGAGGGGAGTAAAGTGATCAAGTGAGAAAGAGAGAGAGGGAGAGAAAGAAAAAGACAAAACAAACTGATTTGTTTGGTGGTCAGAGCCAATAGAAATCCTGTGGTTTGATAAGATCCACATGCGAGTGGACAGAGAAGAGCCAGAAACAAGAGTTCAAACACAGCGGGCGAGAGACACACATATGTCGGGGGGGTGGGGTGGGGGGGAGGAAATATAAGAGTGACTCAGGCAGACAGACAACTAAACTGTGAACACTTCAGAACCATAAGAACTTCAGTGAAGCTTCAGGTTGGAGACACATCTCCATACATCTCCGTCCATGGGCATCAGAGCTTGGTTCTTTCTGGGACCCTCACACACACACACACTCCAGACCTCTCACTTCTGGAATACACACACACACTGAGCTGGACGGCTTCAGACAGAGAGGTGAGTGCACTTCATTTATGGACTCAAAACCACATAGTATTACATCTCTTTTGCTCATCTCTGGAGGAACATCTCAGAACTTACAGGATCTGAAGTTTATACAGATCTGTTCTGCTCTTTTGGGGACTTTTTAGTCTCAGATCAAATGTTAGTCAGAGTGATCAGCCCAGGAACTAACACTACAGAACAAAACTGAATCCAAAAACAGAATTTGAGAGTAAATGATCATGATTAGAATGGACCAAAGACTGAGAAGTACACTACACATTAATACAGTTATGCAGAAATTACTTGCATTTGCTAAGTTATAGTAAGTTGGAGGACTGGTACTTTCAAATTAATGTAATATACTCTACTGAACTACATCAGCGAGTAAAGTAATGTACTGTAACTTGCACTGAAGTATATCAGCGAGTAAAGTAATGTACTGTAACTTGCACTGAACTACATCAGCGAGTAAAGTAATGTACTGTAACTTGCACTGAAGTATATCAGCGAGTAAAGTAATGTACTGTAACTTGCACTGAAGTATATCAGCGAGTCAAGTAATGTACTGTAACTTGCACTGAAGTATATCAGCGAGTAAAGTAATGTACTGTAACTTGTACTGAAGTATATCAGCGAGTAAAGTAATGTACTGTAACTTGTACTGACATGTGTTATATGAATGTAATGTAAACAATTTGATCAACAACGTAAACAAATTCAGCCTTTTATGCAGGAGGATACACAGAGACATAAGATATAGACAGACAGTTTATATATTTGTATGTCTATATGTGTATCTAACAGGTAGACAGACAGATAAAATAACCTCAATGGTTGTTTAAGTTTGATTCTCAGTTGAACCATCCATTACTCTCTGATAGAACGATAATATTTAATGTTTCTCTAAAGAAGCCTTTAGAACAGTTTTATTTTAAAGCCCTTCATAGTTTTTGGTGAATTTTTAGGCCGACTGTTAAAAGTTATGAAGACTTTGGTTTTTCTATTCTTGTGTGAGATGTATGTGAGAGGTGTGTAAAGAGTATGTGAGGTTTATGTGAGGTGGGTGAGAGATGCGTTAGATGCATGTGATAAGTATGTGAGATACGCTTGAGATGTGTGTGGGATGTGTGTAAAGTGTATGTGAGATGTCTATGATGGTGACCTGTATATGAGAGATGTGCGTGAGGTGTATGAGAGATGTGCGTGAGGTGTAAGAGAGATGTGTATGAGAAATGTGCGTGAGATGTGCGTGAGGTGTATGAGAGATGTGCGTGAGGTGTATGAGAGATGTGCGTGAGGTGTATGAGAGATGTGCGTGAGGTGTATGAGAGATGTATGAGAGATGTGCGTGAGGTGTGTGCGTGAGGTGTATGAGAGATGTGCGTGAGGTGTATGAGAGATGTGTATGAGATGTGCGTGAGGTGTATGAGAGATGTGTATGAG
>BRDA01008396.1:19108-50008 GCA_036984385.1 Crenuchus spilurus | reverse complement strand
CAATACAAAAAACACTGGTGTTGAGACACCCAACACACTTTATTTACACATCCTGTTTAAATAACCATTACCAAGCACCATAAACCATAAATCAATATAAATAAACTCAAATGTGCCTAAATGGAGGCTCTAGCAGACTACCTAGCTTGACTCTTTCAAGCAGTTAACAGTTCATTTAAAGTCCATATGAGCTTTTTAGGGCACCCTGTCCTGGGCTTGGCTAAGATAGTCTGTAATGTCCAATCCTGCACCCGGTGAGGGGGCAGGGAACTAACCGTGACCCTGATCAGGATTAAGCAGATAAGATATTGGACGGACGGACGGACAGATGGATAATGGATGGATGAATGGACAGACGGATGGACGGATGGATGAATGGACAGACGGATGAATGGATAGATGGACCAATGGATGGGCGGACGAATGGATGGATGGATGGACAGATGGATGGATGGATGGATGGATGGACGGACGGACAGACTGACAGATGGATGGGTGAACAGACGGATGGATGGATGGATGGATGGATGGACAGTCGGATGGATGGACGGGTGGACGGATAGATGGATGAATGGACGGACAGACTGACAGATGGATGGGTGGACAGATGGATGGATGGATGTATGGATGGACAGACAGATGGATGGATGGATGGACAGATGAATGGATGGATGGATGGATGGATGGACAAATGGATGGAAGGACAGGCGGATGGATGGATGGATGAATGGACGGATGGATGGATGGATGGACAGGGATGGATGGATGTATGGAGGAACAGACAGACGGATGGATGGATGGATGGATGGATGAATGGACGAATGGATGGGTGGACGAACAGACGGATGCGTGGATGAACAGAAGGATGTATGGATGGACAGACAGATGAATAGATGGATGGATGGATGGATGGATGGACAGACGGGCGAACAGATGAATGGATGAATGGATGTATGGATGGATGAATGGACGGACGAATAGACAGATGCATGGATGGACTGACAGATGGATGGATGGACGGATGGGCTTTTTAGCACTGTACTTTTGCAATCACCACCCTTAAACTCAAGCTTCTTTTGCTTAGTTCAGACAGTCCTCTGTTATGGGTCAAACAGAGCCCTATTAACCACCTCCTGGAGCCTCACCACATATCAACACCAGGTGTGTCGTTAGAGGCAGAGCTCCAGGCCTAGATGTGGTGCTAATCCATTGTCACTGCCTGCTCACTGCCACAGTATTCAAAACGGTAACTTTATGGGAGATTTTAACATTTAAAGTAAGTCCGTGTAAAAAACATTACTTTTGCAAGTAATTTTGGAGCATCTGTAGGCCCACTCATCATGAAATGTTCAGATATTGTCATTTAACGTGGTAACAAGTGGCTTAATTGTTTTATTCCAGGGAAGCGAATCCTTTGGTCAAAGTGAAGTAGAGCAAAATCAGACAATAAATATTCTCATAAACACTTTACAGTGTAAGTGGGAAAACACTGTGATATGAAGTGAAAGTAAAATCTATGACCTCTATTTACAATGAAGCCAAACGTCTGACCCTAAAACATATCTGTTCCCCGTTCATCTTTCATGATCCGTGATCCAGTGCGAGCCGGGCCCGTGGTCACCACACGGCCGACTCAGCCTACATGCTCTATGACTCACAGTGCTCAGGCTGGATGTAAATGACAGACTCATGACACATCACTGCTTACAGTACAGCAAAGTAGAGCACACAGTGTATAAATAGCTTACACTAATTAATGATGAGAACCACGTAGGGTTAAAATAACACACCGAGACAGCACTGCTGAAACACACAACACACACTCTGTCATACCATACATACATACTCAGATTTAACCAGAAGGACATTTAATCACCATCTGTGCTTTTCTGTGTTTATATTTCATTTGAGTTGTAAAAACAGCACTTTTTATTTGTCCACACACCTTTTACCTGTATTCCTATCCTTATGAGGACTTTTGGTCCCCAGTAAAACATAAATACAAGACACATGCATACACACACATACTTTTCTTATCTTAGTCTTCCTCCTTGCCATGCACATGCACACACTCATGCACACACATACTTACCCCCTTACCCCCTATACACACTTTCTATATCTTTCTCTGTCACACACACACACACATACACACACACACCGAAAGATCATCACCCAACCACAGAGATAAAAGTTGCTATTCCAAGATTCAATTCCCAGGTGCAGATACAGGCCGAGATGAAAGTGCTGATATAAAAAAGGGAAAGAGCTCAGGCTTTGCTGTGAACTGATGGATGTGTCACACATGGGCTGATCCTGACAAGCCCTCTGCTGTGCACACCCCAGCGTAAGGGATACGCATTAAGCCCCAGTCGGACGGAAAATGAAAGAAAAGCAGCGAGTTATGTAGCGCCTGCCATTCCTCGCCACTCGTATGTCTTTTCAATTACCTCTGCTGTCCTCTCTGCAGGATTCAGACTGCTGTTTGCATATTTTGGGGCGGATTTAGAACCTGCTGGGCTGAAGCTGAGGAATGCCCATAGCCGTAGAGTGATTGGAGGAGAAGGAGCAGCTTTGGGTAATTTTTAAAGTCATATTTCTCAGTATAGTACAGTATAGACACTTTCTCATTAATCATACAGATGGCAGTTTAGTGACAGCATCGAGCAGTTTATTGAGTGTGAGGGACATTAATTCATCAATGTGTAAATATTATAATGTGCCAGCGCCTCAGGGAATGCTTATTACATCCAGACGCTGTGTTGTTCCAATGTATCAACATATTTCATTTTCGCCCGTAATACTCTTTACTGGAGCTCTATAAATTACAGCTCAGCTCCGTACCTCCGACCTCGCCAGGGCCCCCAAATCCTGCACTCCATGGCAGGCCTGATTAGTAACCCGGGCCGGTGATTTATAGCCGTTGGGATCTCCAGTCAGAATAGCTTAATTGACTTTCTGTACATTCTGAGGCAGTCCTTGAGAGAGGATGGGGTAATGAGGGGGAAAATGACGAGGCTGAGCGGATCAGGCTGTAAATCAACGCTCCTGTAGTGAGATGCGGACAATCGTACGGAAGGCAGGCAGCTATTTGAGATTGGGCAAGCCTGACAGAATAGTAGCGTTCTCTGATTGTGGGGCAGGCCCTTAATGGGGCACCTCAGTTCAGTCTCCCTCTGCCAGCAACCATCCCACTCTGAATGTCAGACCCAAGAGGGTGTGAACAGTGGATTTTTGTGCAGCTTTCTATTCTGGAAATAAAGGTTGTGAGCACAGCACTCTAGAATATTCTACCCCATTGACATTGTTCCTCCCCATCCACTCAATCCTCAAACAAATCTCCACTGTTCTCCAAGTGTTCCTCCATTAACACTGTTAAGTCCTATTTCATTCACACTGTTCTAGAAGAACATCCTCCCCATTCACACTGTTTAACATTGTGCATCAGTCATGCCCTTCTAGAATGACCTTCTCAATTCAGAATAATCTAGAGTATCTACCCCAGTCGATATTGTTTTAGAATGCCCTTCATCATTCATGGTCTTCTATAATGTCCTTCTTAATTCATTATCTAGAATATTCCCCTCAGTCTACAGTGTTCTTGAATGTACACCCTCCTTCATTGTGTTAATATAAATGCCCCTGATATTCACACAGGGGGTGAAGATTATGAAGATGCGTTCATATTCTAGAAAAAAACATGTTTTGTTTGTAAATGTCACATTACTTTGGATGTTTTCATGCCCAGCACTTCATTACAAATAACACACTGAGGCTTCTGTCCATGTTTGTCCTCAATAAACAAAAATCCACATTTCAAATGCTCCGGGTTATATTTGTGTTTTGCCATCTTGCCTCTGAGCATCACAACTTTAAAGAGAAGGGTAATGGGCAAACAAATGGTGCTTACTATGGCAACTAGTATGCTGCGCACTTCTGATGCTGCCTATCTGTGTCTTTTTTTTCAAGATAAACAATGAGTACATCATCAGATAAGCTTTAATTATTTTAATTTTTAAATTTTTTAAACGTTTATTTATTACAAACTGTCCGCGACCCACCCAGAACATGTCCCACCAGTTGAGAATCGCTGTTCTATAACGTCCTCCCTCATTCAAGCTGTTCTAGAATGTCCTCAACCATTCATGTTACTCTAGTAAGCCATCTCATAACAAAACTACTCTAGAATGCCATCCCTTATTCCTGCTGTTCTAGAATGTCATCCTGTGTGTGTCAGTCACACTTTTCTAGAATGTTCTCACTCATTCATAAGGGTCGAGGAGGTCTTTTCATTCAACAGTTATAAAACATCTTATCACATCTACATTGTTCTAAGACATACACTGCTAATCACACTGTTCTAGAATGCCCTTTCACCTTTATGCTGTTCTAGAATGTCCTCTCATAACAACATTGTTCTAGAATGTCCTCCCTCATTCAAGCTGTTCTAGAATGTCCTTAACCATTCATACTGCTCTAGAAAGCTATCTCATAACAACACTGCTCTAGAATGTCCTAAGTTACTCCTGCTTCTAGAATGTCATCCCAGTCACACTTTTCTAGAATGTTCTCACTTATTCATAAGGGTCGAGGATGTCCTTTCACAACACTACTCTAGAATGTCCTCCCTTATTCCTGCTGTTCGAGAATGTCATCCCAGTCACACTTTTCTAGAATGTTCTCACTCATTCATAAGGGTTGAGGATGTCTTTTCATTCCACAGTTATAAAACATCTTATCACATCTACACACTGTTCTAAGACATACACTGCTAATCACACTGTTCTAGAATGCCCTTTCACCTTTATGCTGTTCTAGAATGTCCTCTCATAACAACATTGTTCTAGAATGTTCTCCCTCATTCAAGCTGTTCTAGAATGTCCTTAACAATTCATGCTGTTCTAGAAAGCCATCTCATAACAACACTGCTCTAGAATGTCCTCCGTTACTCCTGCTGTTCTAGAATGTCATCCCAGTCACACTTTTCTAGAATGTTCTCGAGGATGTCCTTTCATTCCACAGTTATAAAATGTCTTCCCACATCTACACTGTTCTAGGACATGCTCTGCTAATCGAGCTGTTCTAGAATGTCCTCCCCAGTCACTCTACCAGTTTAATTGACGTTACTCACTGTAGTTGCTTTTCTACAAACATGACTGTCTTGTGTGCAGAGCTCTGAGATCAAAAGATTCAATTAGTAGACTAGGTGGTAGACATTTTTTTGTGATGACCAATAAGATCAAAGGGATAGTGGGGTTTCAGTGACACTTGTAATGGAGGTGAGATTAGTTATGGAGTCAGGGAGTCAGTAACAGTTCACCTTCTAAAGCAGAAGTACCAGAATTAAATAGCTATGCCAGAGAACTAGCTAACTGATAGTTATAGTGCTATTATTACTTAGTCACAGTCAAAAGTAAAGCAAGAAACAGCCAAAAAAACAGTGTGATCCAATCCCCCTGGTTAGAAATCCCCTCTGCAGTTGCCCTCAGGCAATACTCAAAAACAAAGATGGCCCTGAGGCCGTGGGCCAGTATAGAACACTTTTGGCTTATTGGACTGATCCGTCACCTGTCCTATTTGGTCCGTAATGTCTGAACACTGCAGAACTGTCACTGGCTTTAATCCATGCCTTTCCCAGTGACGGTCTTATTGGGCATTGTGAAAAATAAGTTTTTACAAGATGGCTGCTTCGCATTACAAAGATAAATGAAAACAATGTCCATTGGTGGAAAGTCATCAGAATAAGTCATTCATGTACTATATGTTGTCTCTTCTCAGTGGAAGTACAAAAATAAGTGTCATTCTCAGACACAAGCAATTATTGCAAGCAAAGCTTTGATGCATGTGTCAAAAAACACCCACATATTGCCTCTGCGCTTAGTAAAATCACTGTATATGTGCACCAGTGCTCAAATTTAGTTGTTTGCTTTTGTGAGATTATGGTAAAATCCACAAATACTTCTATGGTGAGGTATATCCATGTCACTGCTTTTAGTTCAGTTTTGGTGTCTCATCTAAGTTGATGATAGTGAGTTTATAGGGTTTAGAACAACTTTAGTACAACTTAGTGCATTTTGGGTAAAGGAATGCAATAATATACAGTGGTAACCTTACTTACGAGTTTAATCCATGCAGGAGCCGAGCTTGTTAGCTGGTTTGCTCGTTAGCTTGATGCATTTTCCCCATAAGAATACATGTAAAACTGATTAATCCGTGTCAGCCGGCCAATATACAGTATACTTTAATATGCTACATAATGTGTTTATATGGGTTTTTTAAAAAATAAACGAGACAACGACGGCACTTGTGTAGGCTGGCAGCTAAGAAGAGGGAGACTGACGGCGCTCGTGTAGGCTGGCGGCTAAGGAGAAGAGGACGGCATGGCATGGTTACACTTATCATATGAAAAGTAAAAGTAAAATGTATCTAACTTTCTTGTTCACTACCTTTTGCTGTCTTTGTGTCACTTTCATTAGCACTTTCACTTTCACTGGACAGCGGTCAAAGGTAATGACTGACCTCTTGTTCTATGCTAGCATCTAGGGGATGACCCTAGCAGTTAGCATAGATGAACTAATTTAGACTACTCCATCCATCCATCCATCCATTATCACAAGCCCTTAGGTAGGATTAGTCCCCTACCCCCTCACTGGGCGCAGGGCAGGGCATTACACTATTCAACTAAGCCCAGGACAGGGCGCCAGTCCATCGCTGGGTGACACACACACATACATACACACACACACACACACACACACACACACACACACACACACACACACACACACCTACGGACAATTTTAGAGTACCCAATTTACCTGACCTTCATGTTTTTGGACTGTGAGAGGAAACTGAAGACCCCGGAGGAAACCCACACAGACACGGGGAGAACAGATGGGAAATCAAACCCACGACCTCAGCGCTGAGAAGCGAACGTGCTAACCACTAAGCCACCATGCCGCCCTTTAGGCTACTCGTTACTTGGAATTTTACTCGTTACCTGGAACAAAAATATTCTGAGATCTCGACTCGTTACCTGGAATACTCGTTAGTAGGGATGCTCCTAAGTAGGGTTACCACTGTATAAATAGTTTATATACAACCTCAATAAACACTATTAATCACTAGAATAGTAAATATGTGCACACATTTTTCAACTAGAATATGTCTTTGAATAAGAAAAACGTAGCTCAAAGTATCTGTCAGGATCTGAGCCCCTGCCCTTGTGTTTTGTCTCCCTCTTGTGTTCTGATCATGTACTACGTGCCCTTATGTGGATTTCCTGTCTCATCGTGTTTTATTGAGTCCAGCTGTTCCTCGTTCTATGTACCCTGTCCATACCATTATAAGCTCTGTCTCGTCCTTTGTGCCATGTCGGTCATTCTGTGTGTATCTGTGTCTGTCATGTTATCTCTTAGTGTCGTGAACTTTGTACCCTGAGCCTTGTTAGAACCTCGTTTGTCATACCCTGTCTTAGCACTTCCTATAACCTTGTTTGTTCAGCCCTCGTGCTGTTTTGTTTTCTGTTCTCTGTTCCTAAATAAAACCCTCATTTGCCCCAAGATCTCCGCTCTCGTGTTCACCCTCTACCTGCCCCCCTTACATAATGACCGACCTACCTCAGAACACAGCGGAGATCTGGAGCTATGTGCGTGCACTGCGGGAGAAGGTGGACGTTGGCAGATGGTGGGCCAAGGAGGTTGCAGAGGAGCTTAAAGAGATCGCTCCCCTGCTTCCCCTGACCCACCTCTGCGGCGTCAACTACCTCCTCAGGTGCACGCCGCTTAAGGACTTTTTTAAGGACCCTGAATGGCGGGGGAATTTTTTGGAGGGGGGCGGTGGGGCCAGTCATGCCGACGCAGGTGAGGTCAAGGCAGGCGACCGAACCCAGGTCCCAGAGAGGACCACGTTGTGCGTCGGCAGCCTTAGGATCTCCTCGACGGAGGAACGGGAGGAGGAGGAGTACGGAGCCGGAGGCTCGGACAGCAACGGGCTCGACAGCCTGTCCACGACCCCAGAAGTCATAGCGCTGATCCGGGCCGATGACCCCGTACTCCCCCGAAGAGAGAAGGAGGACCCTGACGGCAAGGAGGGGAAAAGGGGAAAGCGGCGCCACCGCAAAGCCGCGAAGCAGCGCGAGGCGGAGCCGAGCCTCGTCGGCGCCGCTCAGCTCATACCTGAGCACACAACCCCTCCTCTCTCTGCGCCAGAGGGCGCGACCGGTTCCCCTCCTCTGCCAGCGCCGAAGCGCGCAACCCCTCCTCTGTCTGCGCCGGAGGGCGCAACTGCCTCCCCGCCTCGGCCAGCGCCGGCGAACGCCCCCATGCCTCAGTTCACACCGGAGGGCGCTTCCCCGCCTCAGCTCACCCCGGAGGGCGCTTCCCCGCCTCAGCCAGCGCCGGCGAGCGCCTCCAGTCCACAGCCGGTCACGTCCGGTCCACAGCCTGTCCAGTCCAGTCCTCAGCCGGTCCCGTCCGGTCCACAGCCGGTCCCGTCCGGTCCACAGCCGGTCCCATCCGGTCCACAGCCTGTCCAGTCCAGTCCTCAGCCGGTCCCGTCCAGTCCACAGCCAGTCCAGTCCAGTCCCCAGCCGGTCCTGTCCGGTCCACAGCCAGTCCAGTCCAGTCCCCAGCCGGTCCCGTCCGGTCCACAGCCAGTCCAGTCCAGTCCCCAGCCGGTCCCGTCCGGTCCACACCCTGGCCCGTCCGGTCCACAGCCTGGCCCGTCCCGTCCACAGCCCGTCATGTCTAGACCTCTAGTGGCCACACCCACGCCACAGAGGTTCGGACCCCAGAGACCCCTGAACCATGGACCATCAGCCCGGACCCTGGCTGGCAGCAGTGCTGCCAGATTCCCTTGGCCTCTCCCAGCAGCACCGGTGGGTCCCCCACTCCAGAGACATATGTACTGTGCCCCTGCAGGGGGCTTGGAAGTCACCGGACCTGCTGTTGGGCCCGCCCACCCCCCCTCGGCTTCCTTTGCCCTCCCTCCTCCCCGACTTTTCTTGGGGGGGGCCTCAGGAGGGGGGTATGTTCCCTGGCCGACAGCCCTGGACGTGGCTCTCGGCATTATAAAAACTGTACTGTCAAACCCTGCCGTCTCGTCGTCCCTGGACTTTGCCCTCAAAGTCTTGGTTCCCTTGTGTCTCAGTTAGATTTATGTACCCTGTTTTGAGCCGTGTTGATTCTGTTCGTGTCCTGTTCTGGTCTAGTGTTTTGTTCCTTTAGTCTTGTCAAACCTGTTCCTAGAATGTTCTGTACCCTGTCTTCTGTAATATTGTGCCATGCCCCAAGTTATATTCAGTTCCTTGTATTCAGTCTTTGTGTGCACATGTTTTGTTCCCGTTCCCCATGATTATGTACCATTTGGCCCTGTACCTGTTTGAGTTCTGTTTAGAGTCCGAGTTTTGCCTCTGTCATGTGTTTCATTTCATGTATTCCTGAGTCCTGCCTGTTCCATGTCTTGCTTTTGTCTAGTACCCAGTCCTGTCTTGTCATAGTCTCGTTTCCCTGTCCTGTTGGTCTGCCGTCTCGGGGTCGAGACGGCTTTGGGGAGGGGTCCTGTCAGGATCTGAGCCCCTGCCCTTGTGTTTTGTCTCTCTCTTGTGTTCTGATCATGTACTACGTGCCCTTATGTGGATTTCCTGTCTCATCGTGTTTTATTGAGTCCAGCTGTTCCTCGTTCTATGTACCCTGTCCGTACCATTATAAGCTCTGTCTCGTCCTTTGTGCCTTGTCGGTCATTCTGTGTGTATCTGTGTCTGTCATGTTATCTCTTAGTGTCGTGAACTTTGTACCCTGAGCCTTGTTAGAACCTCGTTTGTCATACCCTGTCTTAGCACTTCCTATAACCTTGTTTGTTCAGCCCTCGTGCTGTTTTGTTTTCTGTTCTCTGTTCCTAAATAAAACCCTCGTTTGCCCCAAGATCTCCGCTCTCGTGTTCACCCTCTACCTGCCCCCCTTACAGTATCCACCACATTCTTATATCACAGGACGCCTTGTGTTACATATATCCTAAACTTTCAGTGGAGAGTAAATCAATCAATCAATCAAAATTTATTTATATAGCGCTTTTTACAATGGGCGTTGTCACAAAGCAGCTTTACATATTTAATATTAAACAAACTGAATCTAAGCCCGATGTGAGCAAGCCGAAGGCAACAGTGGCAAGGAAAAACTCCCTCAAGGCTGGAGGAAGAAACCTTGGGAGGAACCAGACTCACAAAGGGGATCCATCCTCCTCTGATCAAACTACTGACACAGATTTACATCCTTAGTTAAATCTGACATTGTGCTATAGTATATAACATGAATGATATTAATAATAGTGATCATTGCATTCATATTAGGTATCATAATTTAAAATGCAGTAGCATTAGAGCTTTAGTCCAGTGTAAGTGAGCAGCAGGTCTGGTGTCAACCTCAGGAAAACCCAACTCGGAGCAGAAGGAATTGACAGCAGTAGGTGAATGGAACTGGTGGTCTGTTGTGGACTGCAGGAGAATTCAGCCATCAAATCCCAGACAGGTATCCATAAACATATCCATAATCCAAGTAAACAACTGTGCTTTAGCCTATAAAGTCCCTGTTAACAACATAACGGAGACCAAAACTGAACTGAAAAGCAGTGACAGTGTCCTACCTCCTACCATAGAAGACTGGGTATCTGGAACAGCATCATTTGTGGATTTTATTATAGTCTCTAAATGCCTACGAAAAATGATTTCCTTCAAAAATAAAATGAAAAATCAACAGATCACATACAGTAGATAGCAATTGTCATGCTCCGCACTCCTTCAGCCTGTCCCGTGTCCTCATGCTTCTCTGCAGAACTCCATTTCCCATCATCCCTTGTCATTCTGTCCATCCCTTTCACATCTCTGTAGTTCCCTCACACCTTCCAGAACTCCACTTCCCAAAATCCTGTTAGGATCCCTGTAGTCATGTGATCTCCATCTCAGCTGAACCCAGTTCCCTCTCATTTACTCTACAATATAGTCATCATAGCTTCACACATTGCAACGTATTGTATCTGCCTTAGATCATACCAAGCGTTATTATTCTTTATGCCTTCTCGTATTCCAACCTTGCTGCTGTTTTGACCTTGTCCTTGCTCTAGCCTTTTGTTATTCTTTAACGTTAGCCTGTTTCATTGCATAGAATTTGTCTGTTCTGTAGCTTAGTCAGTTTGTTCATTAGCATAGTCTTAGAGTAGCCTTAGCCTTAGCCTTGGCTCTCTCTCTCTTTCTGGATTGATCTTGTTCCGTTTTCTGACTTTTGCCTGTCCTCTGACTATTCTTTAGATCTGCCATCTCTATTATGTGTTTGCCTTGCTTGGATATTGAACTTGGACTGTGTATTGGCTTATGTCTTTGGATCACCCCTCCTTATATAGTAAACGTTGAAAAAATCTTATATTAAACTGTGTTTGTCTGTTACCTTTCTGCCTCAGCCTGACAGCCATATGTACACCATGTTTTGTGATTTTCTGTCCTTGTAAATGATTTCACTGAATTTCAACTGGAAACCACATTATAGGTAACAAATATTAACATACTTTCACATGAGAGCAGGACAGTCTGTTATTAGCTTAACTGTATTAAAGGTTAGTTAGTTTCGACTCCTATAGTTGAGCAAGTGAGCAATTATGTGTGAGATATCAGGGCGATGTGGACAGAAGTTAGAGGCTATGATGAATGAAGAATTCATTCTAGATTTGAGAGTGGGTTTCTCTGCTGTTAAGGATGACTGACCTACAGGGCTGGTATCTCAGAGTCTCTGCACTGAGATGCTCTCTCGGGAGAAGACCGAGAGGCAGAAGCTCCACTGCTGAGCTCACAGAAATCACAGAGCACATAGAAAAGGCTGGAGCACACTTAGGGGAGCAGGATTTTGTGTCTACATTTGAATATTTTGAGGTCAATAATACGCAGACTCTGTCGGGAAAAGCACAGGACATTCTAAAATTGTAGTGTGTGTGTGTGTGTGTGTGTATGATGGAGCCCTGGGGGTTGAAGGGATGCTGTTAGCTGTCAGTGGAGCCTCATGACTGCAGTAGCGAAGGGGCCACAAGACCTGCTGTCGTCAGCACCATGGACAGCAACAGAGCCAGATACACCTCTGACCTGCACACTTATACAATCCCTCAGCCCTTTCACTCACACACACACACACACACACACACACACACAGACACACACACATACGGGCAGTCCTTTGCTCTCTCACTCACTCTTACTTTTTGACAGCCTTTATAACTTTCTCTGACTCACACTCTGTCTTATACAAACAGGGCAAGAGAGAGAGAGAGAGAGAGAGATAGTATGAGAGAGACAGAGAGAGAGAGATGGAGAGAGAGATAGCATGAGAGAGACAGAGAGAGAGAGAGAGATGGAGAGAGAGAGAGATAGCATGAGAGAGACAGAGAGAGAGATGGAGAGAGAGAGACAGAGAGAGAAAGAGATGGAGAGAGAGAGAGAGATGGAGAGAGAGACAGAGAGAGAGAGATAGCATGAGAGAGACAGAGAGAGAGAGAGAGACAGAGAGAGAGAATGAGAGAGAGAAGTCCAGCCATAGAGAAAACAGCAGTGTTGACAATGTCTGTAATTGGCTGTCTGTGTTTTTATTCATTCTCTAAAGACTGCTCAGAAAAGGTCTGAACCATGACCACAGCTCTAAACTCTGCAAACACTGAGCATGAATAATGCAGACTCTCAGTTCAGCGAGGATTAACCCCAAGCAAAAACACATATGGAACTTTTTACAAAAGCGTCCAAGTTGGCAGAAATTCATAAAATTGTAAGACGTGTTATTGTACCACACACACAGATGGCATCCCCTTGTCAATAGAGGTCAGTCTGTGCCAACCCTAATCATGTCCTCTGTTTGTACTGTGTTGTTGCTTGTTAATGTTGCTGTTCTTGTTGTTTTATGGCAAGTAAAAGAGCTGCCATGGGCAAGGATTTTCACAGAGCCGCAACGTAGCTGCTGCTAAAATAAATATCTTATATAACGTATTCCCTTTTTTGTCTTCTACCAGTGCAGAACTTGTCATGCCTGTGACGCATCGTTTTTGACAGCCGCATCATTAAGACAGTGAGAGAAACTGTTTTGGAGAAAACGAACTCCCTCTCACTGGAGTAAAACATCTAGTCAGCTTATATTTTTACATCCTTTCTACATTATTTACTAAACAATAGCCAAATCATAAGGGGACAGATCAGGCTTAGATCAGATCAGTCTGAAAGTGCTTCTAAATGGTCTAATTTAACCCCAAAAAAATTATAATGGGCTCAGTTTTTGTCCAGCGGTTCAGAATTGGCATAAAAGCTGAGTCCTTTCTATTCAGTGGTTCATTATTAATTAATGAATTAATTATGAATTAATGGGATCACTAGCTCTGCATTGAAGTGGTTCAGATCTTATTTAAAGGATCGCTTGTACCAGGTAACATGGAGTGGGTCCACATCCGCTCCATGCATTCTCTCCACTGGTGTCCCACAAGGCTCAGTACTGGGTCCTCTTCTTTTCTTACTTTAAACTCATTCTCTTGGTGAAGTAATTTCTTCTCATGGATTCTTGTACCACTGTTATGCCGATGACACTTAACTGATGCTTTCCTTCCCTCCTTCTGACACTCAGGTATCCAGCCGCATTTCATTGTGTTTGGCTGACATCTCCACTTGGATGACAACCCACCACCTGAAGCTCAACCCTAGCAAGACTGAGCTCCTATTCATTCCTGGAACGACTGGTCTGCATCTTGAACTTCCTGTCCTGTTTGAGAACTCCATCGTCGTGCTATCTCAAGATGCAAGAAGCCTTGGGGTGATTCTTGACGACCAGCTATCTACTCACATCGCAAATGTGGCATGGTCGTGCAGGTTCACCCTCTTTAACATTCGACGGATCCGACCCTTTCTGACCCAGGACGCTACCCAGGTGCTTGTCCAGTCTCTCGTCATCTCAAGACTTGACTACTGCAACTCACTCCTGGCTGGTCTTCCTCTAAGATCCACCAGACCTCTGCAGCTGATTCAAAATGCAGCTGCTCGACTGGTCTTCAACCAAGCCAAGTTCTTTCATGTCACTCCTCTGCTGTATTCACTTCACTGGCTTCCTGTAGCTGCTTGCATCAGATTCAAATCCCTGATGCTTGCCTACAAAGCAAGTAATGGACTAGCCCCTCTCTATCTAAATCCTATGGTCAAGTTTTGAGTTGCACTATCCCTTAGAGCAGGGGTGTCCAAACTACGGCCTGCGGGCCAATTGCGGCCCACGGTCCATTTTCAATTGGCCCACAAGGAATTTTATAAATAGAATAGAATATGGCCCGCATGTCAACGTTTGCTTGAGTGTAGTGCACTTCTTAGTTTTAACACCAGAGGGAGCTACTGTTGATCAAGGCAGTTGCTCTACCAAAAGAACTATCACAGACAGGGTTTGCCAGGTTCGCGGTTTTCACGCCTAATTCAGGCCCGTAGCCAAGGGGGGTGCGTGCCCCCCCACAGAGCCAAAAAGGTCCACCCTAACCAATGTTGTACAGACAAAGTCGTATGTTAACATCTAGATGCATGTTGCTTCTGTACATGCAAGCAATGCATGTGGCTGTCTTCAATTTCATTTATTCCTTTTATCTTGAAGGAAACAACTGCCCTCACATTCTGTGACTTTTTTTGTAAAACAGTTTAACTTGTGTAATGGGCTTATTGGTTGATTTTATTAATTAAGCCTGGTTTATATTATAAGGCACACATTTAAACACTGCCTTATATTTTCATTTAATCATATTTCATGGTTGAATTTTCCTTTTATGATTGACATATGTAGGTACATGCAGGCAGTAAAGATATAATATTGTGTATTGGTATACCAGTATATCTCATTAGGTACATGTACAGTTGTAATAAACCTAATTATAATATCTCAAATGTTTCTTTAAGTTCTTATGATGAACCTAAATGCGCAAAAACCAATAAATCAGCATTTTTCACCTCCAAAAATGCTCATTTTTCTCTGTTCCCTGGAGGTGTGCCCCTTGGGCCCCAACCAGAGCATTGCACCTGGACCCCTTTAAATGATCAACTCAGTGTGAATGTGAATTATTAAGGGGATAATATAAGGCTACTCATCAAAATTGATCAAACATGGACAAATTTTGTTTTATGTTGTATGTTATTGCCATTTGTCATATTATAAGTCTTTAAATTAGAGTTTGTCCTATATGGAATATAATGAAGAATTACCCCTCTCCAATGCCCAAAAAGCACCTGAGACTATCTAAAAAGGCTTCAGCTTCCGGGGGCCCCCGGCCTCACTGGCTTCAGCCCTTCGGGCCTCGCCTTTCCCCAAAATAGGTCCACTTTCTTACAAAAACCACCTCCCTATAACAGAAGCTGGCTACGGGCCTGTAATTGGGCTTATTTGAAAATCCAGTCGCGGGTGAAAATTAAAGCGTGGCGGGATGCATTTTTGGGCTACTTTTAAAAATTAACGGGGCAGCCAAAAACAAGAAAAGTGGGTGTTGGAAGATTGAATGCAACTATAAGTATGAGGAGAACATAACATAAGTAAGTACAGCATAAAAAGGAGAGCAGGAGAGAGAGAGAGAGAGAGACAGAGAAAGAGAAAACAGGCACTAGCTAATATGCCAGGTAAATGGGGAAAATAACGGTATTGCAAGGACTGGGAAAAAGAAAAAGGTTTGATATAATGGATTAAAAGTGTTCCTACTGACGACAAAAAGGCATATTGCAAATACTGCAAATGTGAAATGAAAAAGTTCATTTTTTTTGCTAATTATGTCACTATTAAATGTTCTTGACTGGGATATAAAACTGTTATAAAAGAACTAATAAACACTAATGTTACCATATTATTAATGACTGATAATAAATCTCTTATAAACACAATACTAAGTCGACACTCAGTTATTTTGCCATTTGCTTCAAACGTGTGACAGACATATTTTGGGCTAGTTTAAGCTTCTGAAGGGCGGGTTTTAGACTGACTTTGGGCTGGATATTTATACTGGATCTGGCAACCCTGATCACAAGAAATTTACACCAAGTTACTAAACATGTCAGAACAAAAGAAGCGAAAGGTAGAGAGTGAGTGCAGAAAATTTCAGACACGGTGGGAGAGTGAACATTTCTAATATATCTCATCTGATGCAGATTTGCTCCTTGATCAAGTGACATTTGTCCTGATTTTTGGCACGAGTGGCGTCGGATCAGCACCGCAACTGGATGTCCCGATTTACATACCCAGCGCAGCTGATACCAAAATAATTTACTAAAGTTATATGCGCTCCTGTTATTAAGTCCAGTTCAGTCTGTTAATGTTGAGAACCGTTTCAAACGAACGTTAACAGGTGTGTTGCTAAGCCTAATAACTTAAATAACAAGCTTGAAATGTACCCGTCCCATTTTCCCCTTTATTGTTTTTTCTCTGTGCTGTAAATCTTCTGTCTAAGAAAACATCTGAGGCTGCTGTTCTGAGAATGAGCTACCAAAGCTTTTTCTGAATAAATCAGTAAAAGATCCATTTATGGAAACCTGTGATGAAGGCAGTTTTGTCTTTAATTATATTTAACAATAAAACATATTTGACCATTTTTAATTGATTTTTCTAACTTTAATACACTAAAGTTAAGGCTATATACCTCATTTCTACTAAGTGGCCCAGCCCCTCCTATATATTTATATATGTTGCTCTCAGTGAAAAAAGTTTGGACACCCCTGCCCTAGAGCTTCCAGTACAGCTCGGCTTGACCCACCATCCTTCAAGACATGTGGAAGACTAACATCTCAACTCTTCTCTGTTCTTGCACCAAAGTGGTGGAATGAACTCCCTCTGACACTTTCCTCATTTCTCCTTAATTCATCACAGAGGTTAACTGGTCCACTGTGGAACATCAATTTGTTGCTGCCCTCTGGGATCAATGGGGCACGACTGGTATGCTGTTGGGAAGCACTCAATGCACAAGAAGTCCATTCTCATTACACCTTCAATACAGCAGCTCTAGAACATCCTACAAAGTCAGTGAGATGCTGCCTCCACCATGCTTCACTCAGACCTCTATTATCATGCCCTTTTGGGCATCAGTCAAATCACGTCCTTTACCCGTGATACTGGTTTTACACTCTACTACAGCTGACTGGTGTGCTCACTTATTTATACACGCAGTAAACACTGTCACATGGCATCTGTGACGTCCCAGGCTGAGTTCATTCCAAACCAGGGCTGGTCATAGTATTCTGATATAACTGTGTATATGATAAACATTAAACTACTCACAGATGGAAAAACATTGATTATCTTGTAACAGTGGTACATGTGAAGGTCCAGGATATATTAGACAGTAAGAGAACACTTGACATTTGTGTTGTACTCTCTTAAAAATGTTTAAAAATACAAACATATGTTTTTTTAACGGTTCTTTAGTAAAGAAAATGTTTCTATGTAGAACCATGAACACTCAAAGAACCCTTTGCATGGATAAAATGTTCTTTCCATGGTGGAAGTGTTCTTCAGATCGATGAAGCATTGTAGGTGGTTCTATACGGATCTTTTCTGAAAATGGTTCTATATAGCCCCCAACAAGGGTTCTGCTGTAATTAAGATGTAGAATTTGTAATAATAACTTTTTGGTACTGTGTAGAACCATTTTCAAAAGACTTCTCTATAGAACCATCTACAGCACATTCCTCATCAATCTGAAGAACTCTTTCACTGTGCAAAGAACACTTTGGGTTCTTTGAGTGTTCATGGTTCTAGATAGAACCATTTTCTTTGCTAAAGAACCCTTGAAGAACCATCTTTTTAAGAGTGTACAGAACCTTTTTCAAAGTGGTTCTATATATTCCCAACAAGGGTTCTGCTGTAATTAAGATGTAGAATTTGTAATAATAACTTTTTGGTACTGTATAGAACCATTTTCAAAAGACTTCTCTATAGAACCACCTATAGCACATTCCTCATCAATCTGAAGAACTCTTTCACCGTGCAAAGAACACTTTGGGTTCTTTGAGTGTTTGTGGTTCTAGATAGAACCATTTTTTTATTAAAGAACCCTTGAAGAACCATCTTTTTAAGAGTGTACAGAACCTTTTTGAAAGTGGTTCTATATATTCCCAAAAAGGGTTCTGCTGTAGTTAAGATGTAGAGCTTGTAATAATAGAGGAACGTTTTTTTGTGGTAAATAGAATAATTTTCATTAGGCTTCTATATAGAACCATCCACTGCACATTCCTCATCAATCTGAAGAACCCTTTCACCATGCAAAGAACCCAAAGAACAGTTGAAGAACCATCTCTTTGAAGAGTGTAAGATATGCTGTGTTCTGAGCCAGGTTTGTTTGTTAATGTTCTTGTTTGGAGCTCTGCAGGCAGGGAGCAGAGGACGGGCACTGGTCAGCCACTCTTCCATGTGGTCGGCCTTAAAGAGGATGTGTGCTATTGATCCTCCACTCAGACTGACAGGCAGTTCATGAGCACAATCTCATGCTCTTAGCATTGATCTGTGCGGGAATATGTCAGAGGCGTGAGGAGTATCCCGACAGGCCGTTTAAGGTCGTAGGATGGGTTGGATAAATGCACAGAGTGCAGTCTGGACCAGACAGACAGACAGACAGAGGGATTCCTGATGCTGTTTGAAATGCTTCCTCTGCAAAATTGATTATGTGAGTTTTGAAGGTGGAACATTAGTATTCAAGCAGGAAGCTGAGCATTAATGGGGGAGGAGACAACTCAGGAGGCAGAGCATCTTCCACTTATACAGTATGTAGACATTCCAGGCTGCTTTGACATCTTGTATTTCAATTAATTGTCTGCTGGCTCCGCCCACAAATGTGTTTGTTATGTTGTACACATCAAAAAGTGAAACCACCTTAAATCGAGGCTAAATATTTGTTCAAGCTTATTAAATGACTAATTTATATTCGTTATTTATTTAAATAACTTTATCTCAATGGATGGCATCTTGAAACAATAATTGCACCTAATGAAATGGCAAGGAATACATTTACTTAATTAGAGTTATGTTTCTATAGTGGCTTCCTAGACATGCTTTAACATTTGGGACAGACATTAGCCACCTCAACCACCACCAGTGTGCGGCACCCAGTTAGATTATGCAATCACAGCCAGTCTGCACCTGAACTCTCATAACACTTTAACTATTAGACAGAGAGGTGAGGAAAGACCCCATTTTTGAAAGGGGTTGGAATCTTAGTCAGGACACCTCTTCTCTCATTTTTGTATTTATTATATATATTCAATTTAAAATGCTTGTTTCAAGTTTATGAAGACTACAAAATATTTATAATAATAATTATTATAATAATAATAATAATAATAATAATTATCATTATTATTAATTATTATTATTATTATTATTATTATTATTATTATTATTATTTTAAAAATCTCCACTGCAACTGCACAGTGACATAAACATCAGAAGGACGCTATGTATATAAGAGTGCTTAACCTCCTGGAGTCTGAGGGTATTTCAGACACTCTGATGTAGTATGACATGCCTTGACATTTTTTACAAATGACACCCATCTAAAATTATTTTTGTCCAAAGTGTTACACAGGCTTTAGTTCAGCACAAACTCAGCAACAACAGTGTCAGAACAGTAAGAGTGTCATAAATCTAGATTTAGATTAAATCTGCTCTAAACTTAGACTTTCCAAAAACCTGTTTTCAGATGTGCTGATATATTGTGAAAAAACACTCTAAACATTTCTAGCTGAGACTTTAATAATCACAATAATAATAATAATAATAATAATAATAATAATAATAATAATAATAATAATAAATATTATTATTATTATTATTATTATTATTATTATTATTATTATTGGTGAAAACAAACACTGAAAAGTATCAGCACCAGGTTGGAAATATAAAAAATGTGTGTGTGTGTGTGTGTGTGTGTGTGTAGCATTATTACTGTCTACATTATAATCTACCTGTATGGTTTGTTAGTTTGCTAAATAAAATTAATCATGTTAATGCAATGTAGCTAATTAATTTATAGTACCATTTATCAATCTACCAAAACAACAAAATGGGTGGGTGTACTACACAAGAGCAAACTATTACATTTCAACCAGTCATTGTCCATCCATCCATCCATCCGTCATCTTCTGCTCATTCAGGTCTGGGTTGTGGGGAAAGCAACCCCAAGCAAAGGCGTCCCTCTCCCCACCCACATCTTCTAGCTCATATGGGAGGATTCCAATTCCAGCTGAGAGATACAATCTCTCCAGGGTGTCCTGGGTCTTCCTTGAGGTCTCCTCCCAATTGGACAGGCCTGGAACACCTTTCCAGGGAGGCACCCAGAAGGCATCCCTACGAGTGAAAATTTTGACCATTTTTGACTGAAAAACTTTTCTTTGGTTGAAATTTTGAGTGCATCCCTAGAATGTTGGGGGACAAAATTGAACCTGTATGGAATTCTTATATCTTCAAAGCTAGAAAGACTATAACATAGGCCTGCATAAGATTAAAAGTAGCTTTGTTAAACCAGGATAACACAAAAGGCGTTGAGGTAATGAAAGGAGGAGGAAATCTGAGCTACTGAATGAGGTTAGAGTTTCATTTCTGTTGTTTCTGTTGAGTTGTGGCCCTGCAGTGTTATATCTGACAACACTGAAAGCCTTTATAGCATGTTTCGGGGTTAAGAACACAGTGAACTCTTTGGAAAGTGATTTGTTTGTACCCTACAGAGCTGTTTCTGGACTTTAATGTCTTTATTAGTCCGTCATGCTTAATGTGTCTGCATCACTTGGAGCCATGATGCAGCTCCAAAGCTTCTTGCAGAAGAAATATGGCAAACGCTGCAGAATCTGTGGACTAAAAATAGTCACGTCTAAAAATGGTTCTTGTGATGCATGTATTTCTCACCACATTTTCCTTGAGTAAAAAAAACTGAAGGTAGAACAAACACATAGGAATCTGCATCACAAAATCCTACCTCTGCAATCAGCCAATCACATCCAAGCAAAGAGACAGAGTGGAGTTCGGTCCGTCTGTTTTCCTATTAGATCCGGTAAAGCTCATAATCTGTGAAATTCTGATACGGCATTAGGATCTTGTATTGTTTGGGAATGGGAAAAAATAGCAAATGCACCTCCTCATGCATCCCGTCTAATCTGCTGATGCTGCATTTGCAAATTGCAAATAAAATTTCCCATTTAAGCATTTAAAAAGATACTTTTAGGTCGGCCCAATGTGTACAGCCCAGATTAACGCATCCAGGTCCTTTCCTTGACACTAGAGGGCATCCATATGTGCAGCCAAAATTTATCTCATGGAGAAAACTTGCACATACCCAATTGGGATGCCCATATGAACCCCACATTGGAGAGTAGACGGAAATCTCAATGTTTAGGTCAGATGTTGCAGATACTGTATGTAATATAAGAAAATACACATATAGCCCAGTATTTCTCTATACATTGACCATATAGTAGGTTTTCTACATTTAATGAAAGTATTTTCAGGTGGGCCCTGTGTACAGCCTAGATTAGCCCATTCTGGTCCATTCCCTATCTCTGGAATGCCTCCAACATTTAACCCATGGAGTAAAACTTGCTCATACCCAATTGGGCTGCCCATATGAGCCCCACATGGGAGCGCTGACTGGGATTGTTCAAGAATAAGCAAGGACATGCAAATTTATGCAGTTTGACAAAAAGTGTGCTGCAGTTTCTCAGTAGCTAGAAAGGGATTTTTGCCCAAATGCTATCATTCTGTTACAAATTCATAGCATTTGTAGTGATGGGTGGAGAACTGATAGGCCAGTCAGTAATGAATAAAACAGTGATTCTAAACTTAATCGCACCTCCTGTCTAATCTGCGCAGGCTGCATTTGCTCATGTGATGCCAAAAAGCAAAATTAAATGCTGGCTTGTACATTTCCTCAAAGCCTGTATTTGAAAAATCCTCCACCGCGCCTTCACAAGGAGCCAAAAGAGTGAATTACGCTTTAAAGTCAGCTCATTTAATGAATCAGTGCACATTCACAATAAGAGATTCTTCATATACCCAGAGGCAGAACTGGTTCAGATACACCACAAACAACAGTCCGAACAGAAAATGTTCACAATGACAAACAGAAACAGTCGAGCAATGATAATCAGTGCTGCTCAGTCATCTTGGATGCATTATTTCAGTGGGATTCAATGTATTCTGTTAAATGTCAGTGAATTATGTGGGGCGTATAGCACAAATTAACTGGATCTAATTGAAATGAGGCAATTCCTTTATGTTGCATGGTATTGGCCTCAGTGAAACAACATGCATTGTTGCCTTGCTACAACAGGGAACATCATCATCACAATCATCTTCATCATCATCAGCATCACTGAATGAAATGGCCTTGTATTCTGCAAAATCACAAAAAAGAGACTTGTGTCAACACAGTCCATACAACTGAACACAACACCAGACTTTTTCATATATATACTTTTTTTTCCACATTCACACATACACCACTCAGAAGTTTGGAATCACTTGTGAAACAATCTTAATTGAATGTATCATAAACTAAACATTACAAATTATGCTTTACTCATTATTGTTTCCAAGTTTTATCCGCCTTGATAAAAGCTCATCACATTTAAAATTCGTCTTTCCGGATGAACTTCACTGTAACTTTGTTCTGAATGTAATACTGTTTTTGCTTTTCAGTCTCCTACAAATCTGTTCATCATTTTAGACAAACATAATGTGGTAAAATAGAACTGCATAAGAAATATTCAATACATTTGACCTGGTCCCTGGCCACGCCCCCTGCCTTGTCTAATTTTTTCACATGTTCTGTGTGTGTATGTGCTGTCAACTCGCCATGTCTCGTCCACACCCCCAGTCACATCACGTCATATCATGTTTCATTGTACGCACCTGTGTATGCTCACAGCCATCTCCCATTTCATGTCTTTATTAAGTGTGCTTTAAAAGCCTCCCCAGTGTTTCAGTCCTTGTCCGTCATATTGTCACCCATGCGTTTGTACGTCATCCTTGTTACAGAGAAGTCACGTTTTGTTCACGTTCACAGCCACCTGACCTTGTCTATTAAAGTCAAATTTCTTGATCAACGCTGTCTTCCATCTCCTCCTGCAACCCCTGGTCACGGCTGACACCTAGCTATGCTCTGCCCATAAGTGCTTTTCTCTCATAGCAACTGTTGCTAGGTTGGACAAGCATTACACAATGTTGGCAAAAATCGTATTTAATCTTAAGAGAAGATTTAGCAATATATGTTTAGGTTTGCTACATAGTGTTGAGTTCTAAATGCTATGCTATTAAGCTGGACTGTAATGTAGAAAATTAGAAATGTCACTAAAAACCAATATCTGAGCATATTCTACCCAGCACACTTTAGTAGTGTCATGGGCTGAACATGTGCTAGATGGGTTCATGATGGGCACAGGCTCTGGATGGTTTGGTACATTGGCTATTAGTGGGACGCTGGTAGCCTGTCAATGTCAAATTTGGTAAGCCCAAGATCTCGATTTAGTGGGTTTTCTACATATAATATGTACAAAATAAACAAGGGCATGCAAATTTAGGCATTTTGACAAAAAGTGTGCTTAGATTAAATGGGATTTTTGCCACAAATGCTGCAAATGCATTCCTTCATAGGATTTTGTGTTATGAGGGGTGCATGAATAAGCCATTTGGTTTTATACTAGGGAAAATAGTGATTCCAAACTTTTGAACAGTGAAACCAAACTCTTGGACAGTGTAACTCCTACACACGAGGCTCTAACCAGGTGTGTCTGATTGGTGCAGCGTCCTGTATGTGCATGGAGCAGGTGACGGGTGTTTACTCAGTGCGTGTCCAACCCACTGCGAGGCATTCCTTAAAGGGCTGGTTTGTTTAGACAGTGTGAAATTGATTCGCAGCTCAGGGGTGCACATTAGCGTAATTGTGCTTTGTAACAGAACCAAACGGAACAGTACAGCGCCCTGTTGGAGTCAGTCAAGGTTAACCGCATTGTTTGGAGCACATTAAGTGTCTCGCTGGAAGATCAGAGCGACAGATTGCGTCCTGAGTGAAGTGTGAATCGGAGTGGGATCAAGAGTGCAGATAAGCATCTCGTATTCCTCACACACAAAACTGCACACAGACACACTCGCAGGCTTCAGAGGTGATACTTCCTCAGGAGTTCAGATTGCCACATGTTCTTCCTGTCTGGGAAGCGCTCAGGGATTTTGATTCGCCGGAAGTCCTGGATGCACTTCTGCAGCTCCTGCTCAGGGGTCATCTTCTCTTTGCCTGCTTTCCTCTTAGCAGTCAAAAGGTCACGAGGTCCAGAGGTGCGGGCCCTCAGCAGGTCCGTCCTACGCCTCATCTCGGTCTGCTGCAGAGCCTGGGCCGGAACCTTCTTCACCATGCGGTCCAGAGTCTGGACGTTAGGCTGTCGTGGCGCCGGCCGGACGATGACAGTCTCCTGCGGAGAACTGGCTTCAGACTGGGTATCGGAGCAGGATGTGGAGAGTTCGTTAAAGGATGTCCCGCTCTCGCCCTCTCGCTCGCTCTTCTGACTCTTACAGCAGCATTCGCAGTGGGAGGATGACCAGCCGGAAGGTCCGCCTGAGACACACAGACACAGACGTTTGTGATGCGGTCATGAGTATAGAAATTTGTGCAAAAAAATTATGAAATTCAAGAAAATACTAAGCATTAACACTTGATGCAGGTTTACCCTTTTAACATTCTGCTCAACCATTTGGTAGAGCACATTTCTGTCAATATATCTTCTGGAACCAGCATTAAACTTAGCACAATGTGATTGTGCCATCTCTACCAATCGGTAGAGGTATGGTAAGCTAAAAACATCCACTAGAGGTCACTAGAAATGCAACATTTTCTTGTCTAAATGCAAACCAGTAGTGTTTCATGGCCACCACAAGGAATGAACTGGATCAAATGCTGAAAAGTCATTAGTGCTGTTGCACCAGCACACCGATTGAGTTTTTGTATTTTAGCTTATGTTCTAATTTATGTTCTAATTGTACCATATAGTGAGGATGTTTAAGGGATAAGAATGAAACATTACTGAATGATGGAACAGTTTGGGGGACACTGTATCATTCATTTCATTGACACTGATCATTGTTTTACTTTCTAGCAGGAAATCAAAAAACCCTGAAGTGTTACTGAGCTGTTTTGGGGTACTTAAGTGTGTCAATTTCTAAATGAAATTCCAAGTGTGTTGTGCTCCACGCCATCATTTCCTGTTAACAGTTAAGTCTTTCACTTACAAACATGAATTTGTTCATTTGATTATAATTTGTTTTGACCAAAAATCATTTGTATACAAAAGCATCAAAATCTAGAACTGAACTTATTGATAAAAAACTGTGATGCGACTAGAAAACACCCAATCAATATTTAAAGTAGTTCAAATGTTTAAAAGGTGAACTTTAAGATAATATACATTCTTAACAAGGCATAGAAATGATTGTGGGGCAGGACAGGACAGAGGCTGGGTCCACTGTCTTCTGTCCATACAAAGAAAGAGGTTTTTGCTTTTTTTACATTTTCCTTACCTGATGATTAGTCATTGTGTTAGGCAGATGTTAGAAAATAGTCTGGGATGCTAAGAGCATTTAAGCAGCATAATAGCTGATGCACAGTCCTGACCACTGGCTCATTTCTTTGCTGGGTCATTAGACAGCTAATGTTTTAGAGAAAATGCTCATGATGAATGTGTCCCTATGTATCATTGTCTTCTTCTTCATCGTTTACTAGCATTGGTGTAATTCACTATTTTAATTCACTGTTATGTTCTTTTACAAATTGGCAGTTTCTAGCTTCTTCCTAGTTTGGTTATCTTCATATAGATTTGGCACAGCAGCAACCTGAGGGAGTGTGGGTGAAAATAGTGGAATGCCCTGGCCAGTGAAGGGGTAGGTGGACTCACTGTGTCCCTAAACTGGATAAACAGTGTGTGTGGGAAGGGGGGGTGTATATGTACTAATGAAGACCTGTTGATGAAATGTGGATTAAATAAACATCAGTCTGTGTGAAAAAGACTGACACGCATGATTACAGTGCATGTAGATGGGTGTTCATTTCTGACGACTAATATCCAGCTGTAGGAGTGGAGGCCGGCGCCCATCCACCCATCTCCTTTGGTCGCCTGCTGCTACAGTGAGACATTAAAGCCCTCAGTCATGGACACAGCACAGCATATTTGGTTATTTCACCCTGAGAACTGTTCAACTATCTGTGTATACATGTAGATGCATTTATAGATGCAATTAAAATATCAACAACACTGTAGATATTTTGTGATATCATATGACAAAATGTATCAACATGCAAAGCCTATGTAAATATACTTTATTTATTATTGCACCATATTAGGTGTCTGTTTTAGTCCCATAGAAACATGTCACTGTAGGTGGCTCCTGAAGCCTACACTCTCAAACAGATTCTTCAAGGGTTCTTTAATAAAGAAAACAATTCTATACAGAACCTTAAACACTCAGAAAACCCTAAGGGTTTTTTGCATGATGAAAAGGTTCTTCAGATTGATGTGGAATGTGCTGTAGATGGTTCTATATAGAAGCCTTTTGAAAATGGTTCTATATAGCACCAGAAACGGTTCTCAATTATTACAAGTTTGATATTGTAACTGCAGCAGAACCCTTTTGGAGGCTATGTAGAACCATTTTCAAAAGGGTTCCACGTAGAATGAATGAACGTTACACTTATATAGCGCCTTTCTCAAACCCAACAATGTTTTACAATTAACACAGTCCATTTACACAATTAGAACTCAACCACTTACACTGGCAAGAAGTGACAGCCATTCACACACAGCATCTCAACCAGAAGTGACCATCCACTGGGAGGACTGCATTGAGCACCAGGGGGATCACCCAGGACAGAGTGCCAACCATATCTGGGCAGACACACATACATACATACGCACTATGCATTTTTAGAGTAGCCAATTCAATTAATCTCCATGTTTTTGAACTGTGGGAGTCCCCGGGGAACCCACGCAGACACGGGGAGAACATGGAACCTCAAGTCAGATGGGGACTTGAACCCAAGACCTCAATGCTGAGAGAACATGCTACCACCAAGCTACCATGCCACCCCTATATACAACACATTCCTCATCAATCTGAACTCTTTGGGTTCTTTGAGTATGCATGGTTCTACATAGAACCTTTTCTTTTACTAAAGAACATTTGAAGAACCATCATTTTTAAGAGTGTAGATGGTTCTATAGAGAACTTTTTTTAAAGGGTTCTATATACCCCCAAAAATGGTTCTTCTATCATTTTAATGTCAAGCTTGTAATAATAGAGGAACCCTTTCTGGTGCTATATAGAACTATTTTTTTCAAACGGCTTCTGTTTAGAACCATCTACAGCACTTTCCTCATCAATCTGAAGAACTGCTTCACCATGCAGAAGAACCCTTTGGGTTATAGACCATTTTCTTTATGAAAGAGCCATTGAAGAACCTTCTCTTTAAAGAGTGTAGATGAACATTTTTGTCTGAAAACACACATTGAAACATTTACACATGTCAGAAGACCTCCCAGAAACTGAGCCCAGTATTGCTATGTACAACTGAAGATGTAAGATAAACTGCAAGTCATACTGTAAGGCCTGTCAGATGCAGTTTTATAGAGCTGTAGGTGTCACATTGCAGAGGGTTCGTGCCAAAGGAAATTGAGAGGAAGCATGCAACCTGATAACAAAGGTCACCAAGCACAGATGAGCCAAGATACTATTCGGAAAAGTTTCAAGATGCCATTAGCCTTCCGTTACATCACAAATGCCTCTCTGATGCCACTGGTGACTGCATAATGACTGCACACGCCCATGCTAAGGCTGGACCATTCAAAAATGCAGCATTTAGCCTAGAACAAATGATAAAAGGAGCCTCAGAAGCTCAGACCATTGACATTCAGCCGAATGCATCAACATGCAAGCCAGAGCCAATCGCTTAACCCTGAAAGGTCGCACTAGCCATTTGACCTTATCATTGACATTACGCTGTAAAGCATCAACATTTAAATCACAGTTTGAACTTTAATAGGATTGATTTGCTTTGTGTTTAGGCATGGAAGCTTAACTTCACACACAAAGAGCTTAGTCCTTGTCTCCATCAGATAATGGCGAGCAATTGAGCACCTTTTTGTTTACTGGAGAACATGTGTGAGCGCGGCGGGTGAACGTAGATACAAGATTATACTTTCTAAGAGCAAAATGTCCATCTTCCTTCTTTGTTGTACTGTACTTTTGGGCTTTTCCAAGTCATTATTTACAAATGATAACACTGGCCTTGTCTGTGAATTATGTGAAGGAGCTAACCTTTAGCATTTGTTCTCGTTTTCTTCATGCATGCTAACATAAGGATGAGCTACTACTACAGGAATAAACTGTTGAGCCTCATTCAAAGCCACACATTACTAGTGCAATTTAGAAATTACAGTTCCCTATGTCTGGTTTTATACAGGATAGATATACATCTCACTGCTGTGTGACAGAATCAGACTCTTCTCTCATAATAAGGAACACCAGATCTAAGCTAAGGGGACAATGAACTGCAAACAGAATGATTCAATAATTCTCTGGTAAATAAAACCTGAGAGATTTTATCCAATGTACAGTTTACACCTAAATATCTTAAGGTCATTAAGCAATTAAAATATAATTACACCACAGTTAGATCTGACCCTGCAATCTGATTGGCTGAGAGATGTTCTAGGAGTGCCAGTATTCATGATAACAGCACTCTGACTGAAGCTCTTTAAGTATTACTCCACCATATACACATAACCAAGCAACCTAGCGACCCTCAGTATATCTGTTTTAATTGTCTGTATAATGAACAATTATTGTGAAATGATGTTCCTCAACTATTATGACTCATGTACAGAGTCTGATTACGGTGTTTTAGCAGCGGAGAGCTTGATAGAATTAAACTATTTTACCTCACAGAATGTTGATAAACAAATAGTTTTTTTCTGTCCTGTTTATTTTTAAATATAATGATAAACAGTGATAACAGAACTGTGGTATAATCACAATAATACACTTGAGGGTCATGTTAGAATGTGAGAAATTGGCACTGGTGAATTGATCTTTGGCACTCAGAGGCAGTGCCAATCATGTTATAGCACTCTCGTGTTGCTTAAATATTGCTATATACATTCTTTGTGCACATTACACTGAAATTAATGTTGTGAATTGAATTGACACCACTGAGGTAAATGAATATAAGTCTACATTTATAACTCAATAGTATTATATAACAAAAACTAAACACTTAGCAAACAACCTTATCAACTGACTCTAAACATCTTAGTAACTGGTTCAGAACATCTTAGCAACTGCCTGGCAAAATCACAGAAACTGCCCTGCAACATTGTAGAAACTGTCTCACAACGTCTTAGCTACTGCCTTGCAACATCTTAGCAATTGCCCTGCAACATCGTAGAAACTGCCTCACAACAACTTAGCAACTGCCGTTCAACATTGTAGAAACTCCCTCACATCTTAGCAACTGCCTCACAACATCTTAGCAACTCCCTAGCAGTATATTAGCAACTACCTTGCAACATCTAAGCAACTGCCTCATAACATTGTAGAAACTGCCTAAGAACATCTTAGCAACTGTCTTGCAACATCGCAGAAACTGCCTTGCAACATTGTATCAACTGTCTCACAACATCTTAGCAACTGCCTTGCAACATCTTAGCAACTGCCCTGCAACATTGTAGAAACTGCCTCACAATAACTTAGCACCTGCCCTTCAACATTATAGAAACTGCCTCGCAACATCTTAGCAACTCCCTCGCAACATCTTAGCAACTCCCTTGCAGTATATTAGCAACTGCCTTGCATCATCTAAGCAACTGCCTCATAACATTGTAGAAACTGCCTCAGAACATCTTAGCAACTGCCTTCCAGCATCTCAGAAACTGCCTCACAACATCTTAGCAAATACCTTGCAGTATCTTAGCAACTGCCTTGCAACACTGTAACAATTGCCTCACAACATCTTAGCAACTTCCTCGCAGTATCTTAGCAACTGTTTTGCAGTATCTTAGCAACTGCCTAGCAACATCTTAGCAATTGCCCTGCAACATCGTAGAAACTGCGTCACAACAACTTAGCAACTGCCGTTAAACATCGTAGAAACTCCCTAACAGTATATAAGCAACTGTTTTGCAGTATCTTAGCAACTGCCTAGCAACATCTTAGCAATTGCCCTGCAACATCATAGAAACTGCCTCACAACAACTTAGCAACTGCCGTTCAACATCGTAGAAACTCCCTAGTAGTATATTAGCAACTGCCTTGCAACATCAAAGCAACTGCCTCATAACATTGTAGAAACTACATAAGAACATCTTAGCAACTGCCTTGCAACATCGCAGAAACTGCCTTGCAACATTGTATCAACTGTCTCACAACATCTTAGCAACTGCCTTGCAACATCTTAGCAACTGCCTTGCAACATTGTAGAAACTGCCTCACAATAACTTAGCAACTGCCCTTCAACATTGTAGAAACTGCCTCGCAACATCTTAGCAACTTCCTTGCAACATCTTAGCAACTCCCTCGTAGTATATTAGCAGCTGCCTTGCATCATCTAAGCAACTGCCTCATAACATTGTAGAAACTGCCTCAGAACATATTAGCAACTGCCTTTCAGCATCTCAGAAACTGCCTCACAACATCTTAGCAAATACCTTGCAGTATCTTAGCAACTGCCTTGAAACACTGTAACAATTGCCTCACAACATCTTAGCAACTTCCTCGCAGTATCTTAGCAACTGTTTTGCAGTATCTTAGCAACTGCCTAGCAACATCTTAGCAACCACATGAGAGACTATAACAA
>BRDA01008396.1:0-15719 GCA_036984385.1 Crenuchus spilurus | reverse complement strand
TAGTTCTCTCTCTCATCTCTTTCTCTTTCCCTCTCTCTTTAGTTCTCGCATTCATCTCTTTCTCTCTCCCTCCCTTTCTCTCTAGTTCTCTCTCTTGCTCTTTTTTCACTTCTCCATCACTTTCTAGTCTCACACTCTCTCTTGCTCTAACTTCATTTTCCCTCCCTCCCTTTATCTTTCTCTCTTTCTTTCTCTTTCTCTCTCTTTATAAATATCTCTCCCCCTCTCTCTCCTTCCCTGCCTCTTAGTCTCTCTCTTCATCTCACTTTCTACCTCTCCTTGTCTCTCTGTCCCTCTCTCTCCTTTTCTCTCATCTTTCTTGCTTCTCCGTCTCTCTAGTTCTAGCACTCTCTCCTTCTATCTCTCTTCCTCTCTTTCCTTCCCTGCCTCCCTCTCAAGTCTCTCTTTCCCTCTTTCTCTCTCTCTACCTCTCCATCTCTCTCTACTTCCCTCCCTCTCTCCATCTATATATCTCCCTCTTTCCCTCTCTCTATTTACCTCTTTCTTTCTTTCTCTCTCTCTCTCTATCCCTTTTCTCTACGTCTACATCTCTCTCTATTTCTTTCACTCTCCCTTTGTCTCTCTCCCCCGCTCTCTTTCTAGTTGACTTGCTCTCTCTCTCTCTCTCTCTCTCTCTCTCTCTCTCTTCGCCTCCATTTCTCTCACCCTTTTCACTCTTGGCATGTGCAGTATTTTGACAAGCCCAGTTGCACATTTTTGCTAAAAGCGAAAATGGAATCAGAGTCGTGGTTCTAATGCACCGTTCTGTAACTACATCTCTCACTGCGCTGGCATGGAAACAGTGTAACAGTGCGTGTGCTGTGACATTTTCATCAGAGTGAAGCAACAATGCACAGAGATGCAGGATTTTGTGACTGTTCTGCAGTGTTTTAAGACTTTCTAATTGATTGATTTCTTAGGATTCGTCCACTTTATTAAAATCTTGCATCATTTGGGCCTCGTTAGACACTTTATGCATTTCAGTTACTTTATAAATCCACTACATTAGTGTGGCAGAGGTGCCCAATCCACCCTGGACCCTGAGTTTAGCTTTAACCTTAATCTAACCAGGTAAATGAAGGCTTTCAGAGTCAGATGTGACACTTTATAGAGGTTAACTGTCTTCTGTAGCTCGTTGACTGTACCATTTGCAGGAGTCATTGTTCCTCTCTGGCTGGTTTCCCCACTGAGAAGTCCATTTTCAGTACAGCTTCACTACGGCAGCTCTGGAACATCTGACAAAGTTTGCTGTACTCTATTATCATTTTCATTACATCAATCAAATCACATCCTGTACCCTTTATGATTGGTTTACTCTGCTACAACTGACTGGTGTGCTCGCTTATTTATATGTGCAGCAAACCCTGTCACATGACATCACAGTATAGGGGTGGTCATTATATTCTTATATGACTGTATTTCCAATATTTATAAATGATGGAATCTCCTGTTTTAAGTCATCGGGATGTAATGGTTCTACCTAGCTGCATTTCAAAGATGCCGTCATTGAGAAACAGGGATAAGTAACGGATCTGGTTTTAAGAATCATTCACGGTTCTACTGTTTCACTGGTTTACGAAGCTCAATACATTCTGGTTCTGCTTTATGACCCAAACTTTGTCATTGATTATCATCCGAAATCCTTTTGTGCATAAAAGCGAAGGTAATATCCAGAATCATCTGATAGCGTTTTAATTAGAGAGCACTGAAGCAGGTCTATGAGGTAATTAGCTATAGGGCTCCAGTCTTTAATGAGTAAAGAAATCAGGTTAAGCTCATTTATCACCGCGAGGAGCTACAACACCTGATAGAAATCTAAATAGCAGAAATCCCTTTTAGGCATAACTGTCTTTAAACAACAAGTCATTTCTGACCCAAATTTACTTCACCTAATACATAGAAATGAGAGTAAGGTTAGAGCTGTTTAATCAGGCAAAATGGGCAGATAATATATTCTCATTAATGCACAAGGCATGGAGGCAGCAGAAGAGGCTACGATCTAGAACTGGAATGACTTCAGTCTCATTCGTGGACAGTGGTCAGATAAAGACTCAGTGATGCTAAAATCTGGTGCACACCAAACCTGTAAGAACATGACCTGATAGCTACACTACCAATCAAAGGCTTTAGAACAGTGTTAGAACGTTGCTGGTATGTGCCTAGTTGGTCAGCAACATAAAGACTCTGTCAGAACTACCTCAGGAAAAAACAACAAGATGGTCAGCTTGAAAACATGGAGTGGAGCACAGTCTCCAGACTTAAACCCCATCCAGCTGATTTGGGATGAAGTGAAAAGCAAAGCAAAAATACAAGAGCCAACATTTATGTGACATTCTGCAGCAGATTAGTGAAGAACTGTCTGAAGAATGTTTGATGTCTGTTGTAGAAAGAATGTCACGAGTGTGTTCAGCTGTTATATCTGACAAAGGTGCTGCTTTGTGTCCAAAGTTTAGACACATTTTGGTCTATAAACTGATTCTATGAGTTCTTATTTAACTCCTATACTTTCATTTCAGAGTCAATGAGACATTAAACTCAATCATTTTTAATCAAAAACGTGAGTACATTGAGTTGACCTGAACCTGGGCAACATGCCACATGAGCCAGACTCAGCAAGAAGTCCCTACAAGTCCCTTCGGTGCTGTGCAGCCTCAGAAAATTCTTTCTGGATCAAAAAAAAAAAAAAAATCTAAAATTACATTTTTTTATTTTTAATTTATTTATTTTTATTTAATTTATTTTGCATTTACATTTTTAATTTTTAATTTGGATATTTTTTTAGTGCGTAGCTTAAATGAAATCATAAATAATTTTAGTAAAAACATCAATATTTTGAATTTGTTTCATGTAGTTACTGTATAAAAGTTCAAAGTTTTGGGTCAAACAGAAAATCCTAAAAATACACTGGATAATACACATGGTTAATCGAATAACTGTTAGAGCTGTGAAAGAGCAGAATCTGAGCCACCACTCAAACACTAGTTTACTAAATTCTGACATTGGCGTCTGGCCCAATGTTGTGCCATCATACCATGTGGCATGTGGACTACTAGCAAATGCCAGATCAATGTTGCATTGGTACCTTGACTGAAATTTGACCCAGAAAGCCTGTGGCTCCTGGTGCAGAGCCCAAAAATCAACTAAGCTACATTAGCACCCTCTTAAAAAGATGGTTGTTTAAGGGTTCTTTAGTAAAAAAAAATATATATATATATTCTATACAGAACCGTGAACACTCAAAGGGGACCTTTTTTGTGGTATAGGGTTCTTTCCATGGTGAAAGGGTCCTTCAGATTGATGAGGAATGTTTCAAAAACCTTTTTGAAAATGGTTCTATATAGGCCCCAAAAATGCTATGCTATGATGTAGAGGAAGCCTTTTTGGTGTTATATAGAACCATTGTCTAAAGGTTTCTATATAGAACCATCTACAGCACATTCCTCATCAATCTGAAAAACGCTTTGGATACTTTGAGTGTTTGTGGTTCTACAAAGAACCATTTTCTTTACTGAGGAACCCTTGAAGAACCATCATGTTTAGGATTGTACAGTGAGTTACAGCTCTAAAAAATGAACATTCTTGGGTTCTTGGGGGAACCTTTTACCAAGAAAAGGGTCTTCAAAGACAAAAAGGTATGGGAGGAATTTAGAAAATTGGGGTCACAGGCCAAACATCAATGGCATCAGAGCTTCGGTTGCTGTTCCCTCCTTTAACATTATTAATGTCAGTCAGCCTCCCTACTCATATAACTTCTATATACAGTATTGTTCAAAGTGGCATGCTTCACATTCCACTACGGTAATTCAACCACTCCTTAAACTGGCATGCAGTCAAGCACGTATTCATTATTCATCAATCGAGTGGCATAAATGTTGTCTTATTTCCAAACCTGGCAAGAGCTTCCCTCAGATATCCCCAGAACCTGTTCACCACCATAAAATCTGGATTAATAGGATGTATTTTCTTTCTTCTTTCTTTACATAAATGAAGTATGATCCGTGGGTGTTGGTGAGAGACGTATTCGTGAACCCATTTGACTCTTATGCAATGTGTTCCTCATAAAAAATAACAGGCTGTGATTAAATCTTCAAGAGCAAATCATCACTACTAATTAATTCTGCAACAGGACCTCAACTCAGCAGTTGGTCAAACGCGAATAAATAAAAGCCGAAATGTCAAGAACAACCTACGGCAAATTCCCAGACTGAGAAGAAGAGAGAGAGAGAGAGGGACACATCGAGAGGAGGGAGAGAGAGAGAAGAGTTGGCAAGAGATGTGGAGAATTGTGCCCCCATGTAAGACTGAAGCCTTGTGTCAAGACAAATGATGCATTGTCTATCAGGGCTCAACGTCAGTGGACAAGAGAGTGCTTGAGAGGACTCACTGAGGGTGGTTAGAAAGCAGATGGATCATTTCACCAACCAGGCTGCCAACAAACCCCAACTGAGAGCAAACAACAGCTACTCTTAAAACTAAAAGCACTTTTTGGAGAGATTTTGTAGAAGAACCGCATTTACTCGCCTTAAGAACCTTACGGTGGATGATTCTTTAAAGAACCAACAGATTAAATAAAGGTTCTACATTACTAGTGCATCTCCAAAAAACAGAATAGGATTAGTCACAATACCCTTTAACCAGGCGCAGGGTATTACACTACCTTAGCTAAACCCAGGACAAGTCGCCAATTCATCACTGGACACATTTCAGATGAGTATCCGGTACAGATAAAGCATTTTTGACGAGTACGAGCATGATATGAGTAAAACTCGTCAATATCCGTGCCCGTACTGAAGGAAAATCCTCATTGGGTAACTGACTGTCTTCACGCAGACACATGTCTGCCAGAGCTGTGCCCCACTCTCTCTCTCTCTCTCTCTCTCTCACAGACACACACACAGACACCTTAAACAACATTGTTTAACTTTGTGTGGAAAAAAATGGCAAGCAGGTTAGGTAGTAAAAATAAATAAAAAAATTGAAAGAAAAAAAATCAGTTTGATCATAAAATTAAAAAAAAAATAATAATAAAGGAAGTTGTGTTGAGTATGTCAACTCTTGTTCATGCATAATTAGTAGGTCATAATTTCCTACTGCATGAGTCATATTCATTCATGCACTTAAAAATATTCATGTTCAAAGTTTATAAAAAAAACTTGTTCTGTAAATAGTTCTCTTACTTTTGTGATTAAAAACATTGATTTGAATCTCAATTTTAAGGCTGATCTGTAAATAGTTTTCAAATAATGTACAGATTTAAGCCCCACCCACTTCCGGTTAAACCACACCCAATTTTGGGTTAGGCCCCACCCACTCGGAGTACAGATAAGGATACAGATCATTTAGATGGTTGAACAGATACAGATAGTGGTGTACTTGTTCATTCTTACTGGGCACACACACACACCAGGACCATGTAGACTGTCAAATTCACTTGATCTCCATGTTTTTGGACTGTGGGAGGAAACCGGCGACTCCAGAGGAAACCCACAAAGACACAGGAAGAACATGACAACTCCACCCAGATTGGGACTCGAACCCAAGACAAAGTTCATTGTTATTTATAATTTAATTCAAAAACATAAACTGTGTTTTATATTTTTTACACATCAAGTGACATTTCAGTGTTTATAATATTCCAGAATGTCAAATTATTAGAATATTTCATTTGCCGTTTGAGTAAATTACTATTCAAACATTAGCAAAGGCTTAAAAATGTCACTTTACATGAATATTAATTTGACACTTTACCTTTTTTATTTAAAGTATGAGCACAAATTAACTTCTCCATTATATTCTCATTTTTGGAGATGCACTAGTAGTTCCCCAAAGGGCAACTTTTTTCTCATTGGAGGGGCACTCCTCAAATAGAGGGGCACCTACCCGGGTACTACATCATGTACAATTGTAATAGAACCCTATACAGCACTGCATCACATGTTCTCTACTGTAAATGGCTCACTTTGGGATACGCTCTAGTAGGGGTGCAATAGAGGACACTTAATTATTATTATATATTATTATTATAATATATTATTATAATATATATTATAATATATTATATATATATTATTATAATATATTATTGTTATATATTATTATATTATTATATTATTAAATTATTATTATTATATATATATTATTATAATTAATAAGAGGACACTTTCTATTGGAAAGGCAACCAAATATGGGGGCTCGTTAAGACAGATGATCTAGAGGGCACACCATCATCATTTATCACAAAAAAAAGCAGCCACTCAATAATTTTTTCCCATGTGAAGGGTAGCTAACAGGGCACTTTTTGCCATTCTAGAGGGCACTTTTGCAAAGTTGTTTCGACAATAGCTGCATTTTTGGTTGCAGTCCTTTACTGATGCTTTACCCCTAAATTCTCCGTTCTTTTCTGTTGTTATAGATGTTTTTTAATGAACATTATAAGCTGTGTAATGTGAAATCATAATATGAGACTCAATTTCAAAGACATAGCTTGGAAAGACTTTTCTGTATTGGAGTTGCATTACACACCGATCAGCCATAACATTAACACCACCTCCTTGTATCTACACTCATTATCCATTTTAACAGTCTACTGACCCTATAGGTGCAACACTAACGTGGTGATGGTGTGTAAGTGTGTGTTGTGCTGGTATGAGTGGATCAGACACAGCAGAGCTGCTGGAGATTTTAAACACTATGTTAGCTTGTGGATTTAATGTCAGAGAGTAGCTCATGTGTCGGTCCTTCACGGGTGGTCAGAGGATGTTGACTGGATGATGACACTGAGGTGTTTGAAAACATCACTCAATTCAATGCAACACAATCTAACACCACCACCACGCACTGGACAACTGGACAATGAGTGTAGATACAAGGATGTGGTGTTAATGTTATGGCTAATTGGTGTATAGTCTCTGTACTGTAGTCTTTGGCTTAGTGAGTTAGACTTTGATGCACTGCATTTTACTCCATAACAATCCTCATAAACAAGCTGAATGTCAGCTTTTCAGCGGCAACAGCATCACTGATGAAAGCAGTTAATTGTTGGAAAAATCTGCTCTGGGTGGCCTGGCCTACTTTTGCTAGTGTGCAGACTAAAGAGCAGGTATATCTGCAGGAGCTGGTTAGACATATGCTATTCTAATGAGACGCAATCTGACACTACTGGCCTGTTAAATCTTCACTTGAGTGGGTTGTTTAAAGTGGGTCCGAAGCCTCTTTTGCTGCGGTAATTACAGTGATGACACAGTGCAAATCATTAACCAGCCATATGTCCTCTTACCCCAGTGCACCGTCTGTCGTCTCTGAGCCCTGCCAGGCACCTTTTCTTTAGGAATACTGAAGGGACTCATTCAGAAATACCAACAAAGCACTTTTTAATTGGCCATATGCCACTAACATCTCACAGCTAAAGCAGTGACAAGGCAGATTAGCCACTAATGAAGGCATGCGATGATGTACCAAAGGCCTGTGTTCATGAACCTGCGTGACAAATGCCACTAATGTTACATTTTAGAGGGGGAAAACCAAGCATACAAAATTAATCAGTTAGCAGATATAACGGGCAAATTGAGCGCTTTATCCGTCCTCCTCTATTTCTGTAACACCCAGCTTTTCTACAACACAAACAACCTCGGCCCATGTTTTGGAACCATCTAAGCAGCAGATCACTAGGCTCTAAAAAATAAATCTTCCTAAATGGTTCTTGCCTTGCAAGGATGTTTCTAGGACAGGGATCTTCAGATCTTGTCCTGGGAGGTTGGTGTCCAGCACGGTTTTTTGATTTCCTGGCTTAGGCACACTTACTAAACCTGGATTAATCAGGACAAGATCTGAACATCCCTGTCTTAGAACCATCTTTCAAGGCAAGAAGGATGGACAGCAGACCTCCATGACAAGATCTGAAGATCCCTGTCCTAGAGCCATCTATCGAGGGCAAAACAGATGGACGGCAGACCTCCAGAACAAGATTTGAGTATCTCTGTCTTAGAACCATCTTTCCCAAACAATAAGGATGGAAACCAGACCTCCAGAAGAAGATCTGAACATCCCAGTCTTAGAACCTTCTTTCAAGAGCAAAAAGGATGGACAGCAGACCTCCAAACCAAGATCTGAACATCCCTGTCCTAGAACCATCTTTCCATGGCAAGAAGGATGGAAACCAGACCTCCAGAAGATGATCTGAACATCCCTGTCCTAGAACCAGCTTTCCATGGCAAGAAGGATGGAAACCAGACCTCCAGAACAAGATCTGAACATCCCAGTCTTAGAACCTTCTTTCAAGAGCAAAAAGGATGGAGAGCAGACCTCTAAACCAAGATCTGAACATCCCTGTTCTAGAACCATCTTTCAAGGGCAAGAAGGATGTAAACCACACCTCCAGAAGACGATCTGAACATCCCTGTCCTAGAACCATTTTTCCATGGCAAGAAAGATGGAAACCAGACCTCCAGAACAAGATCTGAACATCCCAGTCTTAGAACCTTCTTTCAAGAGCAAGAAGGATGGAAACCAGACCTCCAGAAGAAGATCTGAACATCCCTGTTGTAGAACCATCTTTCTAAGACAAGAAAGATAGACATCAGACCTCCAGGAAAAGATCCTAACATCCCTGTTCTAGAACCATCTTTCAAGAGCAAGACGACCTACAGGGCTGGGAAAACTTTTTAAAGGGCTACATGTTTCCCTGCATCCCATTTTTGACATGTTGTGAATGTTACGAGCATTTCCAACCCCTCTTTATGTTTTGTTACTGTCTTTAACACTGATATATGTCAATAATAAATGTTCTAACTGGCTGCCCTGCTTCTAATTGAGCCCTTTGTTTGTTTGACGTCACAAAAACTGTGAATTTGAAATTTGTTTGTGCAGTCAGTCCCATATACAGTATATGTATGTACTAATAATTTATAAAGTTTCCGTACATCAAACTCTTTTATTTAAAAAGGATTACGTTTTCCATGATAGAAGCCTGGTAATTGGTACTGAGACAGTACATGTAGAGACTCTTTCAAGTGAGAAAAGCTTTAAAGTATAATTTGCTGAAAGTTTAGGACCAAAGGGGTTTTCTGTGCTATTACTTTATTTTTAGAGGCTATGTTCTTCTTACAGAGCGTACATGAACAAAGTTTCAGACCCCTGCAGAAAGGAATGTTCTTGGGCACATTTTTAAAGCTTTGGTAGCATTAAGGTAGGCCAAACTTAATTAGGTTGAGCTGATTAGTGCAGTGTGCCCTCTAGCGGTCTCTAATGGAACCACATTATAATCTCATTCCTGTAGTGCTCTAATACTAATGCAGCTAAAGGAGGATTTGAAGCATCAGGAGCTGAAGTGGTTGTGTGGGACATAGTCAAATGATTCATCATAGAGCTCAGAGAAGGCTTCACTGTAACGAGCTGAATTATATTATGACAACTGACATAAAGCTTTGTAGACATTTAAAAAGGCATAGGCATCATCTGTCATATACTCTTCTAAGGTTCTTTACTAAAGAAAATGGTTCTAAATAGAACCATGACCACCCATGGTGAAAGGGATTGATGATGAAAGTGTTATAAATGGTTGTATGCAGAACGTTTTTGAAAATGGTTCTACATAGCCCCCAAAAAGGTTCTGCGTGAGTTACAATGTCAAGCTTGTAATAATAAAGGATCTCTTTTTGGTGCTATATAGAACCATTTTCAAAAGGCTTCTATACAGAACCATCTACAGCACATTCCTCATTAATGGTTCTATATCAAACCATTTTCTTTACTAAACAACCCTTGAAGAATGTCACATTTGACCTCTATATGACAAATGTTGCTTATTGGGATGAGCCTTTATATCTGCTGATGTAGGGTTATGTCAGTTATCATCACCTAATGAACAGCCCTGTACAGTAAAGTGTTCCTGCTAAAACTCTCCAAACGCTTAAAAAACTCAAAACTACAACCTCAGCCATCTACACAACGTCCTTCAACCCTCACTACAAAACGTCTTCACATCAAATGTGATGCAAAACAAGCAAGCAAACTCTACAAAAGTTGGTTCTTTCAGTTTTTTAGTGAAGACAATGGTTCTATACTCATTGCATCATTAAAGGGTTCTTCAGACTGATGAAGCATGTATTGTAGATTGTTTTACACAGCATCAAATAGGGTACTGAAGCTACATGCTTCAGTATTTTATCATTTAAAGGGTTCTTTTAGTGTTCATGGTTCTATACACAGACATACCAGAATGAACTTGTTTCTCCTGTTCGTTGCAGAGGTTAATTGGTTTATTGTGGTGTGTCAATTGCTCTTGTTGTCTAGAATAATATGCTTTTGGGGGGCTCAATGTACAAGAAGTCCATTCTCAGTACACCTTCATTACACCAGCTCTAGAACATCCCACAGACACTACCACCACCACGCTTCACAGTTCACAATTATCATGCCCTTTTGGACACCAGCCAAATCACATCTTCTGTCCATGATGATGGTTTTACAATCTGCTACAACTGACTATTGTGCTCACTTATGTACACGTGCAGAAAATCTTGTCACGTGACATCTGTGAAGTCACGGACCAAGTTCATTCCAAACCAGGGGTGTTTTTTTAATAGTAGTGCACTAAAACTGCACAAAAGTAAAGAAACTTACTCAAATTCTCTAAACTACCAAAAAGTAACAAACAAGCACCCAAAAGCTCCACCCCCACACAAAGTCCCCCCATGGCTGCGTCCCGCAGACTTACGGTAGAAGACGTACTCAGTGTTGCTGCTCCAGGCGCCCCTGTCGATGTCCACGTGCCTGCTGGCCACTGCGGAGCTGCAGGCCACGATGCGGAAGCCGCTCTCGGCGAGCATGTCGAAGGCGCGCTCGGCGTGCCTGAAGCGCAGGTGGCAGCGCGCGGTGTAGCGCTCCCGCGCGCGGTCCGCGTCGCGGCTCTCGCTCAGCGCGTCGCCGAACACCTGGCGCGCGAGCCCGACCCTGCCGCACACCGAGATGCGCGGCGGCGGCGCGTCCCCGCCGCGCGCGCCTCTGCACGCCACCGTCAGGAAGCCGCACGCGCCGTCGCGCGCCGTCCTCTCACTGGCCGGGGACGCGTCGTCCGGAACGCCGCCGCCGCCTCCACCACCGCCCTCCCCTCCGCCGTCGTCGTCGACGCCGCCCGCCGCGAGGATGCCCGCCAGCTCGTGCAGACGGAAGTACTCGGCCTCGCGGCGGAGCCTCGCGCGCTCCGGGAAGCGCTCGGGCAGCACCACGCGCCGGTCGCGCAGATAGTCCAGCACGTAGCGGAACAGGAAGCCGTCCCGGTCGATGAAGCAGCGGCCGCGCGCGTCTCGAGCCACCTCGCCGGCCGCGCGCGAGAACATCTGGCCCAGCAGGGAGTCCGGGAAGGCCGCGAGGGTCGCGCGCCGCGTGTAGTACACCTGACCGCCCACGTTGAGCTCGACCACGTCCGGAGCCGCGTGAGCGGAGCCGCCGCTGTCTTTAGGAGACTGATAGAGCCTGCAGGTCTCTGTCAGAGCCATGGTGCAAAAAGTTTGGAGATCTTTGGAGCCTATGGAGTAGTTGAAGTCATCATCATCAGTGTTCCTCAGCTTCACCAATGACCTGCAGGACCTTCATCATCTTCACCATCGGTCCTCATTAACATGAGCTTTGGCCATCAGTCTTAGTCATCACCTTTCACACTGATCTTCATTCACTTCTCCAGCTGGACTTTTCCGTCTTTAATGGTACCGTTTGCTGTCTCCACTGATCTTCATTGGCTTTAACACGGATCATCTGCTCATCCTGTCTGATCTTCATCACCTAACAGCCACCTTTGTCCAATTCACCACATTTAGGGCTGATCCGCAAGTTCGTAACCGATCATCTTTGATCTACCGTCATCGGTTTTGTCCTGTTAATCACTGACCTTCATCACTTCTCAGCACTGACCATCTGCATCACATATCAGGCTGATCCTCATCCCTGATCCCTTTAACTTTGATCATCATTCTCAAGAATGAGCTTGACTGCTCATCATCACCTTGACCACAGAGCATTTTCATCACCACATCAGCATCTTCTGCTAATCTTCATCATTACCACTGATCACCACCTGGTCTTCAAGATGATCAACACCCACAGAGTCCAGTGCTGTCAGAGTGCTTCAATCATCATATTAGCTCTTTCCAACATCACGTTATTGAGATGTTTAACTCCTCCAGAAGTAAGCTAGCTGTGCATTGATGAGAAAAACCAAGCGCTCACCTCACAGACTTCTGTAAAAAAGACAACAGTTCTTAAAGGATGATTCCAACGATGACAAACCTTCCAACTTCTTTCTAGTGCTTTTCAGCTTGTGTGTGCTTCATAATATGGCTTTATCCAGCAGTAGAGGTCCTGTGTTGCACACCTCAGCAGCATCTAATCCAGCATCTGCGAGATCCTGCACCTCGTGTGGATTGAGGGTGGAGCGGGGAGTCTTACAGCATACAGCACACAGAGAGGAGTGGAATGATGTTGCTCCGAAGTGTGTGTGTGTGTGTGTGTGTGTGTGTGTGTGTGGAGGGGGGCTTTCTAAGGCAGTTGAGCCTTACATCATCTTAAAGGAAAATGACAGTGTTGGAAAACAGCATGCATGCTTGCATTTGATTACCATGAATCACTCAGTGATGAAGACTGTGATTCAGTTTGAGTATAAATGGTTGGGTATTTTCTGATTAGGTAAGTACTCTTTACCTAAATCATTTAAGTATGTACAGTGGATATAAAAAGTCTACAGATGCCTGTTAAAAAAATAAATTAAAAAATAAGACAAAAACTTTTTCCCTCTTTAATGCGACCCACAATCTGCACAACTCCATTGAAAAACTGACTGAAATCATTTAGAGGGGAAAATAAAGATAAAAATAATAATGTAGCTGCATAAATATGGACACCCTTATGTAATTGGGTAATTTTGTAATCACATTCAAAGTCATGTTAAATGGTAGTTAATACACAACTGTCATCATTTAAAGTCATTCTGATTAACCACAAATAAAGTTCAGCCGTTCTAGTAGGATTTTTCTGATATTTACTCAGTTGCAACTTACAGCAAAAGCCACAAAAGAGCTTATAAAGCATCAGAGGATCTCATTGTTGAAAGGTATCAGTCTGGAGAAGGTACAAAACAACTTCCAAAACATTAGATACATAGTGGAACACAGTGAAGATAAAGTAGTCATAAAGAAGTGGATAAAACTTTCTGCAACAGATATTAGAAAGATCTGTACTTCCCTCCAAGACTGATGAAAAGACCAAACGAAAACTGGTGCAGGAGGCTGCCAACAGACCTAGAGCAAAATTAAAGGAGCTGCAGAAATTTCTGCCAAGTGGTTGTGTATGTGACAACAATCTCATATATTCTTCATATGTCTGGGCTGTGGGGTAGGATGGCAAGACGGAAGCATTTCCTTACAAATAAAAGTCCATGCCCAGCATACATCATGTGAGAAAACATGTTATGGTCTGATGACCAAGGATGTACTTTTTGGACATAATTCCAAAAGATACATTTGGTGTAAAGAAAACACTGCATTGCCAAAAGAACACCAGACCCACAGTGAAACACGGTGGAGGCAGCATTATGCTTTGAGACTTCAAAGGGCACATCAACAAAGTATTAGTTTAAGTGTGTCCATATTTATGCAACCACATAATTTTAGTTCTTATTTATTTTTTTCCACCCTGAAAGATTTCAGTTTGTTTTTCAATGACATTACACAGATTCTGGGTAATATTAAATGTGCAAAACATTCTGAAATGATGCATCTTGGTCCTACAAAGCCTGGCATTTTTAAAAGGAGAATGTATACTTTTTATCTCCACTATTCACTCAAAGATCTTATTTATACAATTTTCTACTTATCTAGTTGATCAACCAAGTCATGTCTGGAGTCCATAGTTTACTTCCTTTGCTTAGAACAGAAACTTTAAGGCCAATGTTGGTTAAAAAAAACTCAATAGTTGCAACCAAAATCTATCATTAAAGGTCTTCTCAAACTGAATCAGGATCTTAATTAAGGCTTCCAGACTAGTCAATGGAAGGTTTTTTAAAGGTGCCTTAGAATAAAAAACTACTGTTTACCTTGACATAAGTTCAGTACATGGAAATGACAAACCACACATCTCAAACACTGCTGTCTCCTGCTTCAGAACCAAATTCAACATAAACAAAGCAGGACAGAAAATATATTTAAAAAGCCTTTAACAAGTCTTTGTCCCAAACTTCACAAATAAAAGCTGTACTTACACTTTCAACTCTGACACAAAGTCAGGAAAACATCCTATCAACACCATCCATTCAGTTCAGTTCACTTCATCCTGTTTACTCATCTCCTCTCTCGGACACTTCTCTTCCATACCATGCAACGAGGTTGAGCCTCTCTCCCTGTTTTTCTTCAGTTTTGTGGCACCCATGCTGTCAAAAACAAACTAATACAAACAAAAATAAAAAAATTCCCAGGGTGTAAATAAACTCCATGTTAGAACTGGAGTATACAAAGAGCTGCTGCCATTGCTGTTTATATTTTCCCACAGAAGGCTGGGCAAACAGTGTCTCCACCCCAGTCCTTCTCTCTCGCCCACTTCTTTCATATACCATGCAAATTATCATCAGTTATCTTCCTTTTATCTTTCCTCTTCTTTTATCAACTCTCCATTCATCTTCACCCTTTTTCTGGACCCCATAGCTCCATTATGTCAGCTCTTATCTAGCCAATCAGCACAGAGGTCATCAGATTTTTCATGTGCCAACAATACTAGGGACAAAATCTTAGGGTTTTATATGAGTATGTAAAACTACATCAAGTCAGATACCATATGTGTGGACATCAGAGAACAAGTTAATCTGTAACGTGATTGTGAAAAACATTAGAAATGTAAAGTACCTCCACAGCTGGAGGAGGTGTGTTAGATCTGGGTGGGAGACGCTCTCCTTTCAGCACCATGGAGAGATCCTCATAAACAAGCCTCACCTTGAGTGTGTGCAGGATCAATAGTCTATCAGCATTTTATTTAACTTATTATGCCTGCGCCCGAGTTCGGTAAAAGTCTTTGAAACTGCAGGTACTGTATGAATCCTGCCTGTCTTCACTGCCAGAAGAAAACTTTATCTCCAAAATGGTAATAAAACAGGAGATGGAAAAAACTCTATGAATGGATGTAAATGTAAAAAGATATTTATATCCATGAATAAGAGTCTCTTTGTTGACGTAAACAGCAGTATATTTATATGTTTGTGTGTGTGTGTGTGTGTGTGTGTGTGTGTGTGTGAATGGAGGATATAAATACATTCAGCAGATATCATTCAAATAATCTCAGTCTTTCTGTATGTGAATGTGTTGGTTTAACCCTTTACAGTCAAGTATTATTTGTATATCTTCTATGGTAAGAGGTAGAAGGGTGACATGTCACCACTCTTTAGGCAGTTTTGGTGTCTCCCACAAATAGTTGACAGTGAGCTTATATGCTTTCACACAAGGCATCATGGGATGTAGAAGTACCATGGATACACTAGAATAGGAGATATTAGTCCATAAACAACCTCAATAAACACTATTAATCACTAGAATATAAGATATTAGTCCATAAACAGCCTCAATAAACACTATTAATCACTAGAATATAAGATATTAGTCCATAAACAGCCTCAATAAACACTATTAATCACTAGAATTGGAGATATTAGTCCATAAACAACCTCAATAAACACTATTAATCAC
>BRDA01008394.1:62551-87763 GCA_036984385.1 Crenuchus spilurus | reverse complement strand
TGAGCTGTGGCAAGAAGGTTTGCTGTGTCTGTCAGCACAGTGTCCAGAGCATGGAGCAGATACCAGGAGAAAGGCCAGTACACCAGGAGACATGGGGGGGGGGCGTAGGAGGGCAACAACCCAGCAGTAGGAGGAACAGGTGGAGCAGAGCCACAGCCCTGCAAAATGACATCCAGCAGGCCACTAATATCCATGTTTCTGCTTAAACTGTCAGAAACAGACTCCATGAGGGTGGTATGAGATTGAGTATGATTCCAAATCCAGACCTCCAAGGGGTAATAATTTTGATTTACATTGATCATTTTTATGTTATTTTGTTCTCAACGCATTCCACTATATAATAAATAAATATTTTAAACTGGAATATTTTATTCATTGAGATCTAGGATGTGTTATTTTAGTGTTCCCTTTATTTTTTGAGCAGTGTACAATGACTAGTAATTTTGTGGATTTTAAAGTTTCAAGAAATAAAACATGAGATTTACTGTAATAAAAGTTCTAGTACAGTTTTGTCTGTCTAGTAAAACTGCTCATATTGGGTCTTGCACAGGGCACAGAGTTTAGAACCTCACAGTTGGTAACACTCAGTAAAACCTGTTCAATGTACACATTCTTTGAATGCATGGAACATGTGGTTTAATGTGGTTTAACATGTGACTCCCCATGATTTCACCAATCAGACAATGGGTGTTGGCGCATAAGCCAATAGCAAAACAGAGCCCCATATGAATTGAAAGGCGAACAACTTGCTATGTAAAAATGTATACAGGAAACTCCAGTGTGGGGTGGGAGTCAGAGTTTCATGTAAAGAGGAAGAGAAAGGAGAATCAGCATATAGATGAATCCACAAAATTTACATTTTAAAGAATTTCAGCTGTAGTAAAGCTAAGAGTGATATTAATTTAATTACAGCAGCCCACTGCATCATGTTTTGGTAATTACAGATGGAAACCATACTGTATTAGTCTGTACCTTAATATTTTTTTAGCAAACCAACTAGTCATTATTTTGTGGCCACTTGTGCTCAGTGACCAGTCAATTTCACTACAAAATCACTTCACAGATCATTTGTGATGCATTTATGTCTCCTTATGTCAGCTCTTTTTATGCTGACAATTTCCATGAATGCTGATGGCATCCTGAAGCCTTTGAACTCTGTCTACTCTAGTGACCCTAGCAGGGCATTCATTGTTTGTGATCATATATATACATACACTGGTCTTTTTACAGAAATGGACACCACTGCATTTTCATCTCTCTAAAGCTGGATATTGATCAAGTAACAGAAAATCAGCTTGACAGAAATTATGTCAGCATATATGTAAAAACAATGTTATGTTTCCCTGTTTGCAATTAATTCTGCAAAATGACAGTATGTTTATGCTGCTGAGGCTGTTCAGATGTTAATGTGCATGTGGAATCAAGGACTTGTCATGCATTTGATTTGAGCTGAACTAAATTAGGGTTGTTATTGACTTCTCTGGCAGATATTCCCTGAAGGAGACAAACTGACAAGTAACTCTCTTTGGCATCTTGGCAAAAATTCAGGAAGTGACTTCAGAATGAAGAGAAACGTGATAAACCTCACACAACACCCTCATTTGTAAAGCATTCAGGTTGATCATTATATGGGGTCTGCCAAAAGCAGTAGATGGTCTTTTAAACCCTGCTGACCAGTAGATTGCCCAGCCACTGTCTTATCTGTTTACTACGGGGAGTACAGAACATGGGGTCAGTGATCTGGTTGAACCTTGCTATATATGACCTCAGTATGCAAGACAGATGCTCCTCTGCTTGAAGAAACTTCCAACACAGCGTGACTGACCTATAGGACATAAATGACCTCCCAGTCACTCAAACTGCAAAACAGGGAGGACCACTAACGTCACTGTCAGTATCATTGGCTAGGCAGATAAACTGCAGTGATGCAAGGATTGTAGTGAATTCTGCATCATCACATTCTGGTTTAGGCAGGCAACTGTTAGTCTCTTTATGCATTTTCTAATGAAAAACAAAATGTTGATATCTATTTAACCAACGAATGTCTCTCATGTGAAACCCTTGTGAAACCCTGGAGAAGCCCTTTTGTTTACATACCCTTTTATGGTTTGCACTCTTCATGTTGACATTTACTTTTTATGGAGGTAAATCTATGGCAGTAACACAGGTCAAAACCTATTTATGAATGCTATGTTTCAGATTTGGATTTACAGGACAGGATGCATTTGAATCCAATGATATTTATAAAAGCCTCACCAGGGAGTAAAGATGAAATGGTACACTGTGTTGTACACTTTATATCTCATAATGGCTTTGCATAAATATGAATCTCATTGTGATTTTGCTTCTCCTATTGATGACTAAGCATCTTATTATTCTTATGATTATGACTTTTCATGTCATTATTGAGACTCTGCTTCTCATGATTATACCTAAGATCACTGAATCTCATTATTATGACTTTGTGTCTCATAATTATGACTTGGCTGTTGTATGATCTTTTTAAGTGATGGAAATCAGCTTCCTACTCGAGTAAATGGTTGGCTATTCGAGTTGAAACAATGCATCTCTTGTAGGTGGAACTGGAATAAGGAGAGTATCAAAAACACACTCTTGCTGCTGCCTTCCAAAACAAAAAGCAATGGGAGAATTCATAGCTATAGATGCACAGCCCTACTTAGTGGCTATTGACTCAGGACTTTGTCACCTGATGAAAAGAATCGAACCATGTTGCAATGTCCCCTCCCAAACAATTTCCAAACTATATGCAGCATCACAGAGAAAAACTGAAAGTGAATTTAACTGATACCCTGTCTAGCTTTCTCAAATGAAAGCTGAACATCCAGAGGAACTGAAACAAGTAAACAATGTTTATTTAAAACAAAAAGGCAAAGCAGCCACAGGTTGTCTACGCAAAAAAAAAAAAAAACACTTTTAATTTAAATGTTTTTCTCCATATAAAAATTATTATAGCCAATGATCCACCAATATGGATTTGTCCATGGCTGATGCCAATATATAATGCTAAAAATCAAATAATTATTGATTTGAGATGAAAGGATAGGTTTATCAGTGATTGAAATTGATAGTATAACTAACACCGCGAGGGGCTTTGACATTGATCTACACGTATCACACTGATAAGGCTGCCTGCAGATGTGCCTGTAAATGAGCCATCTTTTGTTCAGTCTGCCACATGTGTGCAGGTAGACTGTTTAAAAATAATCAACCAATGCAGATTATCTTTAAACTGCAATAATTGGCCAAGTGATTAATCACTACTTAGACCAGCCAGTCTATCACTAGGAGAAACAGACACCAGGCTTAGTCAGTCATGCTGCAAGTTTTCTGATTGGAAAGTTTAATATGTCTATTAGCAAAAAAAAAAAAAAAGTTAATTGTTTAAAAGGGGTGTTTTATTTTTTCCTAAAATATAAAGATACAAAAACTACAGAACCACTAAGGCAGGGCTGTCCAAACCCAGTCCTGGATAGCCTGATTCCTGCACACTTTGGTGATCTTCCTGATCAAACACACCTGATTCAGCTCAGCAGATAATGAGCCTGTTTAACTGTATTGTCAGAGCAGGGCAATCACCAAACTGTGGCCCTCCAGGACTGGAATTGGACATGTGTGCTCTAAGATGACATCCCATGTCAATAAAAATAATGTGTGGCCACAACTTATTTATGAATGAGAACAATATAGTTGAGGCATGGCCATTTTTTGTGTTGTTGATCATAGAGCTCCAAGCAGACAGGGTGGAACTGGGCCAACACGTCTCAGGAGTAGATAAAGTTTGAAGTAGTTTGAGCAATTTTAAACCTAACAACGGCCGTGACTTACTAAGGCATGGGAACGAGATAGTTACATCAATGCCAGAACTTAGTAATGTGTGAGAACATGATAGTTGAGTTGTGGCCACTTACTTGGTAATATGTTAGGATCTTGTTCCCACACCTTATTTTTATTTACACAGGATGTCACCTTACGGGCTCTGTACAAAACTGAACAGTTACTGTGGCCTAAAATGCTGGGGATGCTGTATGACCCCTGACCCTAGTCCAAAGAAATTAGTCTTACATACACTGAAAGTGTCAATGTGCCCAAATAACAGGCAACTTTTCCATGTAGAATTAAACTACTATCTTTTTAGTTCATTATGAAACACAGTCCTGTAGTGATCTAGGGTGTGTTGTTTGCTCTGAAGTTTTTTTCCAGCTCAGACCCCCTCCCAATTTGTGAGGTGGGGACTGTTCGCTTTCTAACAGCCACACACGATAAATGGTGACTCAGTTCAGGGCTGGACAGAGAGGGCGAAGGAAGACAATTTTGACTTCTTTTCCTCCGCCTTCTTCTTCACACTGCCCGTAACACAGAACCCAGTGAGGTTTCCCTGATTATCTGAACTGTAAACTCTGAGACATGTACAGGTATCTGGGGGAGCTGCTTACCCGGGCAGGCGGCAGCGGTGCTCTGGCCTCGGGCTGTGCGGACGCCTGTCTGCCGGCTTCAGCGTCTCTGCTTCGGCTTCGGCGCTACAGTGAGGCCGTGAGCAAAGAAGATGATCCGAACTTTTTCAGGATGGTGGAGGGCTTCTTCGACCGAGGTGCAGCCATAGTCGAGGACAAACTCGTGGAGGACCTGAAGACAAGAGAGACGCAGGAGCAGAAGAGGCACCGTGTGCGTGGTATCCTGAAAATAATCAAACCGTGTAACCACGTCCTGGCCGTTTCTTTCCCCCTGAAGCGAGATAACGGGGAGTGGGAGATTATCGAGGGCTACAGGGCCCAGCATAGCCAGCACCGGACACCCTGTAAAGGAGGTAATAATCAGCCATTAAAGACAGCAGACTGGCTGTTTAATGACTACGCAAAACGCTGAAGTTTTTCTTGTTCGAATTCTTCGGTCCACCTTAAATGATGCAGCATTTACAGTCTGACGTCTGGCGCGTCAATGTAACGGCTGCGCTTTTTAAGGTGGACTGGAAAAATTCGACTTCAGCTTTTCTGACAGAAACCCAGTTAGCACGTTAGCCAACATATAAACAGCACGTTAGGAGTTCAGTAGGCTAGCTAATGTTAGTCAGATAAAATAAGAAACAGTTCAGTGAACTAAGTGATGTAGGTATTTAACGATAGCTTGGATAAGCCAGACTTGTTACAAAAGTTGTTTTACTGTTAACTGTACATTTCTGTAACGTTAGCTAATCACTTGCTTCCAATGCATACATTACGGTTATATGACACTGACTGGAAATAAGTTGGGAGACTTTGAGGGAAAAAGTGTAAGTTGCAGTCTCTAAAAATAATTCATAGAGGTTAGCTAGCTACCCTGTAAGTTAAACTAGCTAAATTTAACCCAGATATTGTCTCAAACTCCTCTGTGTCACCATTATATGTCAACCATTATCATCTCATGTATTAGTCATTCAGGAGTTAGCATCATGTCTATACAAGGAACTCTGGGACTAATGGGAAATTCTATATGGAATTGCACCCTGTTATTAACATATTTAAAACTTGACATTCTATGTCCTGTATTTACCAAATGTCACTGGATCCTCTGAGATTAGAATGGTTATAAACAAATAAAACTCAAAGAAGCTTGTTCTTAATACACTTTCTGGGTCTGGGCACTTCTTTTGCATATTTGGTGCTACGCCCCTGATGCTACCACTCTTCACTATGTACCCTGTTATCAAGCCCTTTTGGATATCATTTAAATCATGTCCTTTGCCCATGATGGTAGATTTGCACTCTGCTACAACTGACTGGTGTGCTCATTTTTTTCGACCTGATGTTAATTTCAAATCAGGGGTGGTCATAATATTCTGATATCACTATTATATATCTGCTAACAACAAATAATCAAACTGATAATCTAGCATACTTGATGGCATACTTTAACATACTTGATAAAGTCATAGGACTACCACTGTCAAAGCTGGCTGGTTTGCGTTTTTCTTTATCTTACTGTATCAATTCAGTATGCAGTAGATTTTAGTGTACTTAAGAAAAATAAAATGAAATTTAGAATTTTTAAATAACATCCATGTACTATAAAGATCCAATGATATCTGGGAGAGAAATGTACGTAGGACTAAATGTTTCATTTTCCGAAACATTTAGACCTGGACTTCCGTGGCCATATGGACATGATTAACATGGGGCTGATTTCACTGGTCTATACAGTTGGGATCATATTTTTTCCACTACCAGCTCCTCAGTGTTCAGTTAAGTATGTATCCAATAGTGCTGTACCTATGTTATAGGAAAAGGACTAGTGAGTTATGTTTCCCTACTGTACATAGGTTCACTAATAAGAATGCAGTTGACCCTGTTCAGGTTTGCCAGCTCTCTGTCTGCTCTATTTGTTTTACTAAGCAAAGCTGTAGTTGTTGGCAGGTCTGACTGGCAGCGTTTGCATGATTGCTGTTTTGCAAAGGTGTTTTTTTTTACTGGGTTTTTTTCCATCTGCAAGTGATTGTTCTTGATCCAAAAGATTTCTTTAAGCATAGATTGACACAAATTGGTAAAAAGTGCACTCTTGAAGTCTGAACTAAGCATTCTAAAAGGCAGATGATATGTGACCCCACCAGGGAAAACCAGGCCAAAGTCACTGGGCAACTTAATGAGATATTGTGTCAATATCATGTCGCTCACATTAGCAACAAAACTTAGCCACTCGGTATTATTGCTGTAAATGATAGATAATAGTCTCGGATGTCTGTCGTAGTACATATTTGATAAAAAAAAAAAAAAAAAAGTAAATTCACAAAAAAGTTGTTTTGGGGAAAAAAAGTGACTTTGACCTGGTTTTCCCTGGCGGGGTCACATATGTAAGCATACACACTGTAGGCTGGTCTTGGACATGATCATCTCAGTCCCAGTCCATTCATACATTGACTTTCTTTGATTAGTCGTCTGTCACAAAGTTGCTGATTATTGTAAAGACGTATTTATAGTAAGCATAATAAAGTGGGTACATTTGCCTTCCTCACCTGAATAGTCTTGTACCATCTTGCCATTGGTTGCCATGACTATTTTACGTGTGGACTGAGCTATGAGCTTCACTGCTCTTTGTGTACTATTTGGAGCTGCACCAGACTTGTGCCACTGAAAAGGAAAAGTGTAAGGGTTCAGCAAAAATGAATGTAACGGGAAACAGGACAGTAGGATAAGCTGGATGTCTGCTGTGTTGTTTGAACTGCTCTGCACTGCACTGTACTGTTGAATTCCTGGAAGAGCCTGACACTGAACCTTAGTTAATGTACATTGTCTGGCATAGTCACACTTTGTTTTATTGTTGAAGGGAAATTAACTTTAACTCATACATTTCAGTCACCACTTGGAGAGTAAGAATTGAAGAAGAGTTTTTCCTCCCTTTGTTGTGTAATGCTGCATCTGATGATGTTAAATAAGTCTCAGTCAGAGGAGGGGTAGAAAAATGCTGGTTGAGGTTGTATTAATTTGTGCTGTAATCTTTATTATTCTTCACAATTAGTAACGAAGTAGATACATACTCTAAAATACTGTCAGAGCATTTTTAAATAAAAGTTAGCTGAAGGCCAGTCTGGGGTAGTTGTTTTTTCCCTTCTGCCACACCCAGTTTGAGGCCTTCCCCGATTTTCTCTCTTTCCAAAGAGTGGAGGGAGTGAGTCATCAAGTCGGCTGGTTTTCTGCTGGCTCTGCCCAACATTTCCCTTTGCTTTGTGGTTCTTTTTAACATCAGACAGCTGAACCAGTTTAAAACCTTCCGTTTGAACCAGACAAAATGCTGCTTGAAACATCTGTATCTAGTGTGTTTTTTAGACCTGCCTTCATCTTTTCAAGGGAAAATCGAGAATGATAATACAATACTTATTGGGTGTGACATGCACACCTAATTCCTTTTAGTCTCTGACTAATAGGATTACAACAGAAATGTTGTGTTTGTAGTAAGCCTGGGTGGTAGAGTGATGTAATTGGATACCAGCAGAGATTGACAAGCATGATGATGGCAATTTCTTAAAGGTGATGATCGCTGATTTGGGATGGAGAGCTGACTTTCATTTTAAACAGCTCGCTAAATAACATTAAATAATATGCACATTATTCACTGTTAGTCATTTTGATTATGGTAGTGTACATTTATTGCCGTCTGCTGGTGGTTTCAGAGAGTTAGACCTTCTAAATAAATATTTTCTGTACAGTACTTGGAAGAATTGTAAAATGTTGAAAATATAATAATACTTCACAGCTTCCATGGACAACTGTAACTAAATGAGAGAAAGTCCTCTGTACTGTTGGGAAAGGCCAGTTTTTTTTAGTTTGTAGAGGATGTTAATGTGGAAAATGTTCCACATTCCAGTCTGAAGTTATTGACACAAGTTGCTTTACTGTCTCATTACTGTAGAAGAAACGTGCACGAGAGCAGGAGTAACAACACTGCAAAAGTAACTTCCCCTTGGGAGTGATATCATACTTCAAGATATTTTAATAGGAAAATATTGTGTTCATCACTCCGTTCAACCCAAATAAACTAATGAGAGAGGGGACTTTTACATTGCCCTTAATTTCCAGAATGAATGTCATCCTAATTGTCACATTTAAACCAAGTGAAATGAAATGCTTATCAAACATTTGTTTAAATAATCATTGTACATGTATGAAATATGTATTCATTGTGCATAAAAGCTAGTCTAACGTTGGTTTTTGCTTCCAGGTATCCGTTATAGCACAGAGGTGTCTGTTGATGAAGTGAAAGCCTTGGCTTCTTTGATGACATACAAGTGTGCTGTTGTTGGTAAGTGTTTTAACACGCTCAGCTATTGCTTATATCTGAATCTAAAGTATGAAAAAAAACATAACTTTAATATCCATAGATGTACCATTTGGAGGGGCAAAAGCTGGAGTGAAGATCAACCCAAAGAATTACTCTGTGAGTTGTTACTTTATGAATAACTTATACAGACAGACATACATACATGTTTGTAAAGGTAATCTAGCTTGCTATTTACTTCATTCAAATGAATTCATTAAACCCTTACAAGGCTAGTGTCATATATATATTTCAAGTCGGTATGAAGGCTTTGTACATATGGATGTGAAGCCTGGACACTGAAGAAAGAGGAAGAAAGACGTATTCAGGCTTTTGAGAACAAGTGCATCAGGAAGTTGATGAAGATGATGACCACTGAGCAAGTCTATGAGATGCTAGAACTCAAAAGGAGTTACTGATGCACGTTAAATCCCGCAAATTACTTTACTTTGGTCATGTGATGAGGCAGCACATGAGAGCATTGAAGGAAGTGTTATGACTGGACTTGTGGAGGGAGTCCGAAGACGAGGAAGACCAAGAATAACCTGGATGGATAACATCAAGACATGGACTGGATTATCAGGTGCTAGCCTGCTACAAGCAACCAGAGACAGATGGAATTGGACATATCTGTGAAGCCTACCATTCATTGCAAAGCAATGACGTTGTATGACATGACATGAAGGCTTTGTGATTGTGCCTGGTAGACCATGTTTGTGATTGTATTAGTCTCCCAGCTTGTCTAATCTCCCCTTTCCAGCATTGTGTTGCCTATTCAGTATCATTAGTTTTGGCAGATATTGAGGTGTTATTTTTTTTTAATAAGGTGTGGCCATTAGTTAATACATTGAACAAATGAGATAATATATTGAGAAAAATTACATATTTTATGGCCCCAATTGCGTAATTTTGACCCAAATCTAGTAGCATTATTCAAGTTGCTATTATAGGTAATTCCTTAATGAATAAAGTGAAATTAAATAGTTCTCAGCATGCTCACATATAACTCTGGGTTGTGTTGCTAGATGCACATCTTGCACAGAAACCAATTTAATTTCAGTCACTATGAAATTAGAAGAGGAATGGGATAATTTACCAGTCAGGAACACAGTGAGAGAATTGGGAGTGATTGCAGGCCTCACCTCTATAATTTTCTTTATTTTTTTTTTTAAAGAATCTTATAGAAATTTGGTGCAAACACTAAACTCTCTATTTAGTCATGTAATTATTGCTTTTTATCAACAATAATGAGTTTATTGTTTATTGTATTACAGGACAACGAGTTGGAGAAAATCACAAGACGGTTCACCATTGAGCTGGCTAAGAAGGGATTTATTGGTGAGGAGATTCATCAAGGACTTTTTGCTTCAGACTGCTAATATGGAGGATGAGTACTTCTGTTTAAGGGGATCTGTTGACTTAATGGCTTTTATCTTTGCCCTGGGAATGGCTGTCTCTGCTTTTACCTCTACCATCAATATCAAAGGCAGCACATCACAATAGCGAGTGCTGTGTTCTTAAAATAACAGTTTCCATAAGTCTGTTACTGTTATCTGCAGCATCAGCTAAAATGTGTTTTAGGAAAGAATCCAGTGTAAGTGGCTCAACTCAGGACTCCTTTTATGTATGCCAGCTTAGTTTTGTTGCAGTTTTAGATCCAAATGTAATCTGGTTTGAGCTTTAGGTCATTACACATGTGGCTGATATGGGACAGAACAGATGAGAAATTGTGGAGGGAAAGCTAGAGGGGAAACACCACCTGAGTGGGAATCAAACCTGCTCGACTTGCTTCCAGTGTGAGTGAGATACCGCTGTGCTAATACAGCAGTAGAGAAGAAACAGTGAGCATGTCTTAGCCTGCGGCTAAACACTGGTGTAAGCTAAAAGCATGTCTGTTTTGGTTTGGTGGGAAAAAGAAAGGCCAGCCTTAGGGAGAAGACTAGAGTTTGATACACTTTTTTGGGGGGAAAAAACAAACAAAAACAGGCATGTAAACTAATGGAGAACCTTGTCTTCTATTTCTTAGTTAGACAAGAGGTCTTTAACTCTCCCATTCTTCCTTTCTCAGTTTTAAACTGTTGTTGTAACTGTGCTCAGATCTTCTTTTTTCATTTTTTCTGGAAAGGGTTGCACTACGTACCCCTTTTCACTTTTTTTCTTGCCTTGAAGATGACTTAACCTAAGAGAGCTGTCAAGCCACAGGAAAGTGCACAGACGAGAGAGTTAATGTCTCATCTCAAAACCAAAGTTTAAATGCACACACTGTTGGGGCTGTGACCATCACTCAGGTGGTGCACATCGGCTGTGATTAGAGCCCCTTCCTCTAGTTGTTGGCACGGGACTAGCTGCAGCCTGGTCCAGTACACATTGCAAGCCATAAAAATGTCTAATTCAATTATAAAATCAGTTTTAAAGTCTACACTTCTTGTGTACTAGTGCGTCTTTTGAAAATTAGAGTATTGTTTTAAATTCATTACATGTTAAGTGATGTTTTAAGTGAAGCCTTGTTTTGATGTTGATACTGCTTGAATAGTAATTTGCTCAAACCTAAATATTCTAATAGAGATTCTGAATTTCAGATTTTTATGACTTTATAAGTGATACTGATCAACAGTAAATCAAAAAGGCCTGAAATATGACACGTATACATGTAATGAATATAAAATGAGATGAATATTGCACTAGTATATTTGTTTACTAATTTAAGTTTTAAGTAAACAATTTTCTTTTCATAGTTTGTCAAATTTAATTTTAATTAATTTTATAAATATAATTTTAGAATGATAAATTATGTACAAATATACAATATGTAAATAGGACCATAACAGTGATTTGTATTTTGAGTTTGCCGTTAAAATGCAGTGCTTTCAGACTGGACAGTGTTGTAGCTGTTCAAAACTAGTAAGTTGATAACAATGAATGTTGATATACAATCAAATGTATAACGAAAATACATTTGAGATGTTCACTGGGACCTATTAAGCATATGATAATTATGATCTTAAATAAATAAACTTTTCTAATTTTATTATTTTAGGTAAAAAAAATATTGGAGGACAAGTCTTTGCCCACATTTTGTGAAACTTACTAAGCATATCTTTAAGCTTTTTTTTGTTTCCCATTTCAGGGCCTGGCATTGATGTGCCTGCTCCTGATATGAGCACTGGAGAGAGAGAGATGTCTTGGATTGCTGATACGTATGCCAACACTATGGGTCACCATGTAGGTAAAACCAATGAGGTGAAAGTTCTGTTCTGTTGACTGTTTCAGATCAGGTTCACAGAGGTTAACTGATTAACATGGCCTCATGAACCATTAAACATAACTTATCTCTCCAGAGTAGCAGATAATATTGTTTTTGTCAATTGTGTACATTGTAAGTACAATCTATGTGTCATTAATCCTTTCTCTTTAAAGTAAGCTAAAATAATGCTACGTATTGTGTCCATGATACCAGCTGTATTGTCCCCCTAGTTATAAATCTTTGACCTGTACGTGGATCTTGAACTTTGTGAACTTGATAGCATACTAGCAAAGGAAACCTGGTGAAGCTATTCTGAAACTTAGTAGCTCTGAAAGCTTCTCTGTAAGTGGTCTTATTGGGAACCTTTGGTCTTCTTGTGTAACACAGATGCCTTAAAAATTAATGTTTGCTTCCTGAGAACTTTTCTGGCAGTTTTCCTGGAAGTGCAGAATACAGTGTCTCTCAGGTTTTATTAATTCACTGCAACAGAGTGCACTTTCTTCCCATTCTGGGCTGCTCTCAGACACAGTTACACATACAGGTGCAGTGTTGCTTTGTCATTGAGTCTTTTTTAAGACTGAATATCCATAATGGGCATGAAAGTACACAATATTTAGCTCATTATTATGAGTCAGTTGTCCGGACACTATAGTAGGTGTAATGCTCAGCCAGTTCAGCACTGAATCTTCAATTAAATCTCAGCTGGGCCACTTTCTTGAAAATTTCCGGTTCATTTCCTTTTCTTCCCTGACATGCTGCACAGATTAGCATTGTACCGTACTTGCTGCTGTCAGCTCCATCAGCCCTGCAGATTTCATGTGACGTAGGGTGCTTTCACACCTACCTTGTTTGGTCCAAACCAAAATGGCAGGTGTGAAAGTGGCCAAAATTTGGTCCAACCAAAAGAGGTGGTCTGTGTCTGGATCTGCTGAACCATGTTCCGGTTTGTGTGCAGTGTGAAAACACTTTTCTAGAAGGTTCAGACTTTTGGACCAATTACAGGAAGTTGAGGCAGGCGTTCCTCATCCATTCAACAACAGCAGAAGAAAATTTACTGGAAAGGTAGCAAAAATGAGCCGCCTTAGGACAGGGAGTGAGGAGACCAAATGTTTAATTAAAATTGAACATGTGAAAAGTCAGCTTGAAAAAAATGCACAAAAATGCTGAAACGTGCAGCTTATTTTCTGACAAGATGAGAGAGAGAGAGAGAGAGAGAGAGAGAGAGGGTATAACAGAGCAATGCCACCTTAACGTAAACACGTGACATCAGCAGCATGTCCTTCTACACTGCTCAAAAAAAATAAAGGGAACACTAAAATAACACATCCTAGGTCTCAATGAATAAAATATTCCAGTTGAAAGTCTTTATTTATTACATAGTGGAATGTGTTGATAACAAAATAACATAATTTTGATTTACATTGATCATTTTATTACCCCTTGAAGGTCTGGATTTGGAATCATACTCAAAATCTCATACCACCCTCATGGAGTCTGTTTCTGACAGTTTGAGCAGAAACATGGATATTAGTGGCCTGCAGGAGGTCATTTTGCAGGGCTCTGGCTCTGCTCCTCCTGTTCCTCCTGCTGCTTGGTTGTTGCCCTCCTACGCCCCCCCCATGTCTCCTGCTGTACTGGTCTGTCTCCTGGTATCTGCTCCATGCTCTGGACACTGTGCTGACAGACACAGCAAACCTTCTTGCCACAGCTGGCATTGATGTGCCATTGTGCTTGAGAGAACTGACAAAATGCAAAAGTGACCAAAACATCAGCCAGAAAGGATGAGAACAGAGAAAAGGTCTATGGTCACCACCTGCAGAATTACTCCTGTATAGGGGTTGTCTTGCTAATTGCCTCTCATTTCTTCCTGTTGTCTGTTCCATTTGCACAACAGCAGGTAAAACTGATTTACAATCAGTGTTGCTTCCTAACTGGACAGGTTGGTTTTACAGAAGTGTGGTTGACTTGGAGTTACATTGTGTTGTTTAAGTGTTCCCTTTATTTTTTTGAGCAGTGTATAAACCAATCATTGTCGAGTGTAGGAAGATGCACCCCACATATGTGATGACGACGGGACGTAGGCTTATACAAAAGTCTTTGGTGCGCTCACAAAAATGCAGTGAACACAAAACAAATATATAAAAGGTAAACACACGAGCATTGGTTTAGACCATGGTTCTGGACTTTCAGGTGTGAAAACACCCTTAGAAGCACACAGCCTTTGTTCTATTAATCATTCTCTCATGTAGTATTTGGGGAAAAAATTGATTTAAAAAATTTCAGAAAACATCACAGTAGGAAAGTCTTACTTCTCCAAAAGAGTAGAAAGAAACGTAACATTTTGTTACTTTGAGCTGAAAGAAAATCTTGAAAAGTTTACATCTCAAAATTAATATTTCACATACAGGTTTTAAAAATGTCACTGTACTTTTTATTTCTGACAAAACAGTTCAAAATAAGTTGTTTAAAATTTAGGTAACAAACATCTGTTTTGCAATGTACATTTTTAGATTTACTAAACGCTGAAGAGTGGCAGATAGGAGTGTGAAGTTGTTCTGGTAGTGGGTAACTAGATTGTGACCTCTGGTGTTCAAACAAACCAATTGCAATAGTTGGCAGAAAGAGCAGAATTTTTACAATGCATTGCTTTGTGATGTATAACTGCACCGCTAAAGCTCATTGTAATGCTTGCTTTTTCAGATGGTTATAAAAAAGTCAAAAGAAATGTAATTATAATGTACTGTTATGACACTAATGAGAACCAAAACAGCACAATAAATGGTTTGTTAAAATGAGTCTAGATTGAATGTTCTGTTTTCCTCACATGACTTTTATTTGTTAAGATATAAGATCCAGCCGTGGGGCGTTTAGAACATGTGATTTTACAGTTCGGTATCATTGTAAAGCTTTGGTGTATATCTACGTATCTCATTTTCTCTCTGTACTGTTTTTCTTTTTCTCTTCCTTGTTTTTGTGATTTATTTTTGTTTTCTCTCTTGTTTACTCACCCACCCAGGATATCAATGCTCATGCTTGCGTGACGGGAAAACCCATTAGTCAGGGTGGAATCCATGGCAGGATCTCGGCCACCGGGCGTGGAGTCTTCCACGGCATTGAGAACTTTGTGAATGAGACTGCTTACATGAGTCAGCTGGGCTTGACTCCTGGCTTTGGAGACAAAACTTTTGTCATTCAGGTATAAATGATCCTCTCCACATCACATTTGTATTGTAATTATATTTGTGTTCTTTGATCATGAGTATTTCAGTACAGGGCAGCCAATTAGAACAGAGATTATTTACATGTTTCAGTAATAAAAACAGCCTGATTAATTATAAGGGATAAAAAAGGTAGTGTAAACATGATTTATGACCATAAAACCACTCAAACATCATAAGTAGACAAGAAAAATGTAGGATATGAGCTTTTTAAGACTTGGTAGTGTTCTGTAGACCTTTTCTGTCTTTAAAGAACGGAATTGTGTTATGTACAGTAATTGATGTTGCTCATGACCCAATTTACTGCTTAAAAGCTGACTCTGCGGCTGACTCAGATGATGAAATTAAGTAAATAATTGAGCAGAATGGTAAATGTCTAGAGCATTAAAATGTTCCATATGTTCAGTTAATAATGTTTATTTACTTCTAAGTCTCAAACATGACCACCAGGTGGCATTAGTGAATCTTTTTGCAGGGTTACTAATTAGTTTGCATGTGAACTGCATGTGTTCTGTTGGCTGTGTTTTATAAGAGAATTTATTATATAGGTTTTATGAACAGTTTTGCTGATTGGTACATATTTTATTTTGTATTTGTGACATGAGCCCAGTGTTGACAATTTGTGACTGTTCATGCATATTATATCAAATCCTTAATGTGAAAAACATGAAAAGGATATCTAATACAGAAAATGGATAACCTGCTAATGTTGGTGTTTGTGGCCTAGGGCTTTGGTAATGTGGGCCTGCACTCCATGCGATACCTGCACCGCTTTGGGGCAAAGTGTGTGGGAGTGGGAGAGCTGGACGGAAGCATCTGGAATCCTAAAGGGATTGACCCCAAAGAGCTAGAGGACTACAAGCTGGTGAGTTTTTAACACTTGTCTAAATGTTTCTGAGCACAACTTCTAATGAATGCATTCAGCTACTTTAAGTTACACTCATTGCTGACACAGATGTACAAATACACAGCTTGTCTGGTCCCTGAAGTACTGCCAATATAATAGGACTCTCTGGTGTGGGTTAGAGGCATATAGAGTCCCCCCAGCAGTGGAACCGTGTTCTCTGGGACAATGGTGCTCCATCTACTTTTGGGATGAGTTGGGGATGTGTGGTGGTGTGGGGGTGGTGATCATCACAAACTCACTTACACTTTTGTCGCTGAATGCAATCAAATCCTGACGGCAATACTCTAAAATCCAGCAGGCAGCCTTCCCTGGACAGTAGAGACAGTTACTCCAACTACTATACTCTTTTAATTGATTTTTTAATCATCTTATTTTAGAAGGAACAATGAATGTCCTAATATTATTATCCATATAGTGTAGCATGAATTAACCTGCTTTCCCAAAAAATAAGCAAATAGAAGTATATGTTGTAAAGTTTCTGGCAGGAAGAGTAGATTAGATGGCGTCCAGGTTTGTTTACATGAAGGAAAAAAAGCACAGAGGCTGCCATCTAGAGGTTATACAATAGTATTTTGTTATATGTTCCAGAATGTTCATGCTAATATGACCGTATACTTGTACGCTTTTGTTTTCAGGCCCATGGTACTATTGTAGGCTTTCCCAATGCCACACCCTATGAAGGCAGCATTTTAGAGGCAGAGTGTGATATTTTGATCCCTGCTGCCAGCGAGAAGCAGCTGACCAGGAACAATGCCAGCAAGATCAAGGCTAAGGTTGGCGCCATTTCAGTGTCCAAACTATACCAGCTGATCTGCTGTTTGGTTGACATGTGATAATGTGGCTTATGTCCAAAAATATTTGAATGTTGTGAATAGGGCTGCCACAAACGATTGTTTTTATAGTCGACTAATCACCAATTATTTTTGCGATTAGTCGACTAATCGGATCATACATTAATTGAATATAAAACAATCAATCAATCAATATGTATTTATATAGCGCTTTTTACAATGGACGTTGTCACAAAGCAGCTTTACATAATCAGTATCAGACAATTTGATTCTAAGCCCGATGTGAGCAAGCCGAGGCAACAAAAGCTTGAAGAAGAAACCTTGGGAGGAACCAGACTCACAAAGGGGATCCATCCTCCTCTGATACAAGGAAGCTTTATTGTCATTCGCATCACATGTAGTACATGAGGTGGAACGAAATTGCATATATATTAATTGCATGACCAAACTACTGATAGAGATTTACATCCTTAGTTAAATCTGACATGCAGTAAATGCAGTAGCATTAGAGCTTCAGTCCGATCATTGCTAGTAGTAGATGTAAGTGAGCATCAGGTCTGGTGTCAACCGCAGGAAGACCCACATACAAAACATACATCTTATTGCACTAGAATGCAGCTGTTATTATATAACCGTCATTAGATTTCAGCTATATGATAACTGAAAATAAAAACAATTAAGATCATAGTTCATTAAACCTTTAATGAAATATGCAGCTTGTTGCAACAAACAATTATTCAACTGTTTAGCATAAAGTGTAAACATAGCACTGAAACATAACGTTAGAAACGTTAGCATTGCTATTCAAACACATGACTGTTATAACGTTACAGAAAACACATGAATGTGTTCTAAGGCTGATGAATCAAATCGTCATCACTAATGTTAACTTTTACAGCTATAAATATGAGTAAGCAGCAAGTTAACTCTCTGTTTATGCTCTGTTTAGCAGCTAACTAGCAATTTAGCTTACCGAGATAACGGTCCCTCTTCTTCATTGTCACAATCGGGCACAATAGCTTCCTTTTCAGGTGCTCGTGCATCGCAGTTGTGCTGCCGTGGAAGGCACATTTTGCCTTGCAGATATTGCATTGCACACGTTTCTCTTTCATTTTCTTAAAATGATCTTGGCCCACTCTTTTGAGCTCCGTCGCCGGGTAGCCATGATGAGCCTGTCTGTATATAACGTCCTGTGACGTCATCCACGACCTACCCCGGTTACCACTACTGCGCATGTGCGTCAAGGACAGAAAGGAAGACGCAGCAGTAAAAGGTGAGAAAAACGCAGCAGTTTGGAGAGAAAACGAAAGTAAAAACAAAAACGACGCATCGACTATTAAATTAGTTGTCGACTATTTTAATAGTCGACATAATCATGACTAGTCGACTAATTGTGGCAGCCCTAGTTGTGAAAAAGTTAGTGTTCATAAATTAATTCCAAAAGGTAAATGGTCACATTTCTTACATGCTTTATGTGTAATGAATATAAACTAAGCCAGTTTATATTAATTATGAACACAAACTGTTTAATGATGTATTTTTTTGGGATGCACTCACTTTTGGATGTGATTTTTCATTAGCTCCATATCTATCTATAGATTGCACAGAATGTCCATAGCTCTGCTTTCATACCTGAACGTCTGGACGATGGTCTGAGCCAAGTGCCTTTGTTAGCTTGTATATATTTGGTCCGGTTAGTTTTGTTTTCACTGCATTTTTGGGAGCACACCAAATAACTTTGTATACGCCTGTATGAGCCGGACCAAACAATGCAAGTGTGAAAGCACCTTAAAAAGATTTCTGTAGACTAATATTTTAATATGTTGAGTATTTTTTATTTATTTATTTATTTATTTATTTTGAGCTACAATTTGATGAAACGTGCCGTTCAAATTATGTTGGTATTACTGTATTTATAATAGATCATTGCTGAAGGAGCCAACGGCCCCACCACCCCTGAAGCTGATAAGATCTTTTTGGAAAGGAGCATTATGGTGATTCCTGTAAGTACTTGAAATATATTTATTCGATGTTAATTTTGTGCATAATTAGCAGGATGGAGACTATTTTAGAATCACCTTAGTTAGCTGGATTAGATGTGTTAAGGTAGCAGAACTCTGGGTTGATGGAGTGTAGCTGGGAATTGTTACTACGGTTGTTAACTATTATCTATTATAGGACATGTACCTGAATGCTGGTGGTGTGACTGTCTCCTACTTTGAGTGGCTTAAGAACCTGAATCATGTCAGCTATGGCAGGCTGACCTTCAAATATGAGAGAGACTCTAATTACCACCTGCTCAGTAAGTGCAGTGCTGTTTCTTTTATTCATTCACTTTGGTTGCAGAGGACAAGGATGTCTCATCAGTTTTATTCACTGAACCTGTACTACCATGAGTTAGAGATGCATTGTTGAGACTAGGAGTCATAACTGCATCAATTAATTATAATTGTGTCAAAATAAATTTGAAAATGTTTTTGTTCAGAACGTAATAAAAAAATAGTGTCGTGTTGTATTTTCATAGATGTAAAGACTGTAGATATGTCACTTTACATGTAGTGAATTAAATTATGAACACACACTTTTTCACAAGATTCTAATTTACTAATGTGGCAAAATATACCCTGCTGACCATTAAAATTACAACACCGAGGAGGGTAAAACTTGTCCAAAACTTGCTCAAAGATGCAGGTGATTATAGGTATGAATCCATGTATGGAGGCATGGTAATGACAGGCTTGAGGACAGATTTGATACAATAGGGTGGAGTCAGTGTTCCCCACTGACCATTTGTCCACCATTGAACAAGCCTGGGATGCCAGAGACCACCAGTGGCCACCATGAATGACATTTGGGCTTGTGTAGAGATTGGCATTCTACAAACATGCATCCAGTTTCTTCTTGTGCATGCCAGACCTTGTAGAAGCAGTTATGTCCACCCATGATGAACACACTAGACTCTGATTATTGCGAAGTATTGTTGTTGCAGTGTTAATGGCCAGCAGTGTAAAACTGAAAATTTGACATCCTGACATTGTAGGTTTTCTCCATAAAGTGAGGATGTTCTTGTCTTGAACATGTACAAAAACAAACACACACACACTGTCCTGCTTTTTGTCTGTGCCAGTGAAGCTGGCATTATCGATGGTCACATGATGAAGCTGTTCCTGGAAGAGCAGCTACAGAGACGGCTGCTGTCTGCAGTCTGTGTCTGTGTCTCTGTGCCGCAGCGCTGTGGCTCACTCCCAGGACACTTGTTTGCCTGCTCTGTAAACCTAAGAGTGCTCTCAGTGAGAGTGCTGGAAAGAAAGTGTGAGCTTTTAGAAGCTGGGCTTTCTCCTTTTTTTGTGTAGCTCTGACACTGAAACTCCTTTGTTCATTAAGCAGCATCAGCAGAGAAGCTTTTAGCTGCATTTGTTTTGGCTGCAATAAGCTTTTTCCTCCAAAATCGGCCATGCTCTCTCCCAATCACTTTCACATTGCAATGTCCGCTGGCTCAGTCGTCTGATTGGTTCATCGGAGCTGGGAATCCTGCGCTTTCCTCCGAGCGTGTTGGCTCCCCAGTGATGGTGTATCAGCGGTAGTTAGAAAAGAGGTGGTGGCTGCATCACATGAAGCAGAGGAGGCTTGTGCTTGTCTTCACCCTCCTAGAGTCAGGGACAGTGTAAAGTGATGAGGAGAACCCCTAGCTGAGGGATGGGTAGGGGAATTGGGAAGGGGAAATAAAATGATAAAATGTGAATAATTCTCTTTACAGTGTCTGTTCAGGAGAGTCTGGAGAGGAAGTTTGGGAAGCATGGTGGCTCAATCCCTGTAGTGCCCACCTCTGAATTCCAGGCCAGGATTGCTGTGAGTGTGCAAAAATGTGTTGTTTATGGGTGTTCACACACTTAATTGTGTACATCAGTACCAGTTCTGGTCTTAGAGACCTACCACCCTGGAGAGTTCAGATCTAATACACTTTACTCCTTTATGTAGATCTAGAAAGCCTTCATTACCTGAATCAGGTGTGTTACATCAGCAATAGAGCTAAAACTAGAAAAGTTTTATAGGCAAGTAACTGTAGGCCAGTGTCCCTTCACTGCATCAGAGCTCTGTATAAATCAGCCTTGTGTTTGCACATGTTGGCATGTGAGTAGCTCAGGTGTGTCTGATGCACCCGCGGGCTTGAACAGGTACTAAATGTGCAGAATGTAACAGGATCTCTGGTGATGCCATAAACTGTATCCTACTGACATATTTATGAAATGATGACCTGATTGCTTTAATTTAGCCATGACTGACTGCAAAAGTCCACCACATACACACTAGTGATTTGTAATGAGACGACTGTGTTTGAAATGTGTTACAGGGAGCGTCTGAGAAGGACATTGTGCATTCTGGACTGGCTTACACCATGGAGCGTTCTGCCAGGGTTAGTATATATTCATGATGTCTTGATATATTAATATTGTGTTGTTACAATATGCTTTCAGACAAAGGTCCCAGTAGTTTTAATTAGTTTTATTTTAAGGATTTAAAATCGGTTTTCTCAAGGATATTCTCAGCAGTTCCTTAATTATCTTCTTTATTTAATGTAACAACTAGTATGAGATTTGTAGACATATTCCTGTATGTTTCTGAAGTGGAAACAGGCTTGTATCTTTTTCATGACATCTATTTTTGTATATGGATTGAAAATGCCAGCTGCCCTTTTAGATTATATAAAAATTTCATGACTAATGGACCACTAGAAATGGTCCAGAATTACTAGTTTACACCTCATGCCTCAAAAATTGTGATTTTCAGTGATATGTATGTCTATAGCAGGGATACTCATTGCGCGGCTCCCAAGCTACATGCAGCTCGCCGTGCTTTATTGGTGGCTCTCGTGACCATTTACGAAAGTACGCCAGCACAGCCAAAGTTTTTTAAAAGCATGCTACAGAGACATATACTGTAATGCGCTTTACATTCCAAGCACTTGCCCTCTCATTTTGCCTCAATTAAAGTTGGTTCTAAATGGGGGATACTGTGGAACCTGGCAACACAGGCACTGTTTCCAACAGCAGGCTGCACGAGACTCTGCTGTTGCCAGGTTCACGGTTTAACACGTATAAAAGAACTAATAAAACACTCATATTACCATATTATTAATGACTTTAAGATAAACAGTAATACTGATAATAAATCCTTTATAAACAAAATATTAAGTCGTACAACTCGTACACAGTTGTTTTGCCATTCGCTTCAAACATGTGACAGACATTCTGGGCTAGTTTAAGCTTCTAAAGGGCGGGTTTTAGACTGACTTTAGGCTGGATATTTTCGTTGGACCTGGCAACCCTGCAGCAGTGCGGCTACATGGCAGCAGCGATTCTATAAGCTAGCTAGAGCAATATATTCAGTGCTCAAAGGTTTAGTCCATAGGTGGGTTGTTTTTTTTTTACATTATTTGAGTGACTTGGGGTGATATTGTGGCTCTCTCCTTGACTTTGATCTGTCAATATGGCTCTTTTGAAAAAAATAGTGAGGATCACTGGTCTATAGTATATAATAATATAAGGAACAAAAATAGTTTAATACATGATTTGCCCCAACAAAATGGGTTCAGTTGATAATATTAATATATTATGTTTTTTTCCAGCAAATCATGCGTACAGCCAACAAGTACAACCTGGGGCTGGACCTGCGGACAGCAGCTTATGTCAACGCTATCGAGAAAGTCTTCAAAGTGTACAATGAGGCTGGCCTCACCTTCACATAAGCAGCTGTTTCAGTCCATCTTTGTCTGTCTGTCTTTCTCTGTACAGACTGTCTACATCTCACTGGCCTCTTCCCCAGCCAAATAATACTCACGTTATGAGAGTTTACATTTCACATATTACTATAATACTGCTTGTATATGCACAAGGCTTTCTTATTTTATAAAAGTTACTCACAGCTTTTATTGAAGCCATAAAGCCAAAGCTGTTTCTTTCTGTCTTTGTGCAATGACCACCACCATAGGGTGACTGTAATATGTTGCCAAGATACCACAAATGTGGCCAGCTTTTGTACCTTATAATGCACATAATGATACTCTTTTATACTGAGGTTGTTGTATTCAGGGGAGTTTTAACACCAGCTGTTTGAGCATATCAGCTACACAGACCTCTAAAGCCTTAATGTCACAGCAGCACTCTGTAAAACACCAGTGCTTCTGTTCTTAGTCTTTGTTTTTTGAAGAAAAAAGCACTCACTAAAAAGTGATGCATGAACGATGACTTTACTCAGGCTTTTCGTATTTACCAAAGTTGCACAGAAACATATTTATCTCTTGCTGCACTTCACCCTGATGGCTTATCACTTTATCAGAATAAAATCAAGTTCTGATGCTATTTTGCCTAAGAGGGAACTGTTCATCTCTTTGTCTAAATGCTTCTGTTCTAAAGGATGTGGACCAGGTCTTAATGGTTAAGGTGCTGAATTTATGCAACCATTGTGTTTGAGATGGATGATGTTTGGGTACAAACTTGATTTTCTGTTGTTTTGAGGGAAGGGAGAGAATTTGTATGGCCTTGTGTAAGATTAAACAATAAAAAAATTGAACGCAAGTTTGTTGTTGTGTAACTAATTTAAATGAAATTACTCAATAAGAATGTCTGTATAATAAGATTTTATGTTCTTGTGCTTTGATTTGGGTCCTATAGCAGTGGCAGGAAATGTGGACTTGAGGTTGAGGAGTCATTATAGAGAATATAAACACAGAGAGAGTGATATTTCACCATTGTTTTGAGAATAGTAACTGTTTCTTCTTTAAAATGCAGAATATTGATTTATTTTACATAAAATCCTAATTCACTATAATAACACTATAATAAACTATCAATGCAATTTTATGTTTGGACTCACTAGGTAGAAAAGAAAAAACTTAAATATCAGATAAAAAGGAAAAACTTCAACATTACATTTTCTTGCAGATTTTAGTGACGTTTGTGAGAAATAGAATATTGTGAAAAAGTTCATTAGTAAAATATATATTTTATTATTTACATGTAAAGTGACATATTTCAAGCCAATTAATAAAATAATGTTGATACTGTTTGAATAGTCATTTGATTAAATTAAAACAAAAACACTTGAAATCTGTCACTTTAATATAAAATGTAATATAAAAATTTTTATTTAAAAAACATTAAATGAATGCTTACCTTTTTGAATTATATTCTCATTTTTGGAGATGCACTAGCATTTACTGAATTTGAACTTCTTGAATAAAAATGTGCCGTAATTTTTACACAAGCCATATTTTATGCTTTTCTAAAATGACTTCAGTAACTCTGTGTTCAGTATGTTGTGTTAAAACTGAACTATTTCACGATTTAAATGCTAAAATACATCACAAACATGCCAATCTATTGTAACATTTTATTAAAGGTTTGCAAAATGGAGACTATGTACAAAAACACATAATGAACATGTACATACAAGTTAATGATGGATAAAATAACCTTAACGTTTTTATCAAATTCTGGATATTGCTTTGCTTCATTTGCATATTTTTGGGTATACAGAATATTATGACCCCTGGTTTGGAATGAGCTTGGCCCAGGATGACACGGACACCATCCATGTGACAGGGTTTACTGCAGGTATAAGTAAGTGAGCACAATTGTCATGGGTAAAGGATGTGATGTGATGACTAAAAGGGCATGATGATAAGGTGAAGGGTGTAGCATCTTGGAAACCATTAACTTTGTTGGTGAAGGGACGATGTACGGAGAATGGACATATACTAAGCCTTCCAACAGCATAACAGTGATGCCACAGGCCAGGCCACTGATGCCAGAGGAAAACCGAGTTAACCTCCATAATGAACACAGAGCAACGAGTCATGTGTGAGGGATCACCAATGAGCCAACACTCTGACATAAGGGGGTGATTCCCACTATTACTTAGGTGGTCATAATATTCTGAGCTATAATAACTCGCAGCCCATTTTGACTTTTCATTTATTGTATTATAAAGTTCAGAAGTTAAGGTATTGCAGTAGCTGTCTCTTGATGATCGGTGATGTTCCTCCACTTCTTCTGCTTATAATGCTGCCAGGTCATCTAATGCAGAATCGAAATCTGGAGCTAAAAAGAACATAATATGATAATTAAACGGCTCTTCATAAACATGACAGAAGTGATTCACATTGTTTATAATACAATACAATCATTTCAGGTCAGGAAAAATCCAAAAGCTCATTGTATAAGGGTATAATATAACATTTACAGTATATAT
>BRDA01008394.1:43406-54866 GCA_036984385.1 Crenuchus spilurus | reverse complement strand
CTAAGCAAGAGGTGCCTACTGTGAAGAATGTCAAATATAAACATATTTTTTTTTTTTTTTTTTTTTTTTTTTTTTACATTTTTAAATCATGAAAACTACTGAATGTCCAGAATGTGTGTCCAAACTTGTGACTGGTTCTGTATATTTACATTTACAAGATTAACATTTTTATTTTATAGATTTTACAGGAACATTTGAGGTAGGTATAGTTCTGATCAGCGGTCAGTCGTTTTTGTTTACCATGTGTTTTGTTATACTTGCAATTACTGTGCACCAGGTGGCTGTACATGGTTTTTAATAAAGTCCATTAAAGTGGTAGTGATGTAAATATAACATTAAAGTTACTACATTTAGAAGATAATGACTTACAAATAGCCGTCTACTGTAATGACCGTCATGCATAGAAGGGTTAATTGGCAGCTCAGAATAGGCAGAAATTAAATAGAGGGTTTCAGCATTTATGACTACTCCTTCCTGCATGTCTTCTCTAGACATGACGTTTATGTATAACAGCTAGAATAACTTGTAATACTTGAGTAAATGTAAAACAACTACTTTAAGAGCTTTACCTCATGTAGTTATTACACTGTGAACCTGTACATTCACTCAAGTAAAAGACGTCCACTACTGGTCAGTGATGAGTGATAGGCTCCTTCTTACTGCTTCAGTTCTTTAACTTGCTAAGTCTTATTCTTCTGGATTCCACTTTTGGCTTCTCTTCTCTATGATTTTCCACCTTTGCATTTTGCACCATCCTTCCTGACTGTGTGGGTTTGTATTCCTGCCATCTTCTCACTCTGTTATCTTTGTTCCCTGCCAGTATCTTCCCACCTCTCTGTTAGTACCTCTTTATCTCTCTCCTCTCCTTCAGTCTGGTGTTCTCTTACCTACTGTCCTGCATCTGTAGTTTGTTGTGCTGCTTCTTCAGTCTTGGTTGGTTGTATCTGAAAAGAGACAGAGAACAACAGCTAGACAAAATGTTTTTCAGATTCACTCCTATAGAAAAGTCTATTGGCGCATCTCCAGAAATGTAAATATTGTAGGAAAAATGTGTGTTCATAATTTAATTTAAGGTCAACTGTCAGATTTTATATTCATTAGATGATAACATGATATACAGCGGAGCTTGAAAGTTTGTGAACTCTTTTGTTTATTAAAAGTTTGGGCCTGTTTTGCTTGCCATACTTGATGGAACAATGAATTGTGAATTATATCAGAGAATTCTAAAGGAAATGTCAGGACATCTGTCCATGAACTGAATCTCAAGAGAAGGTGGGTCATACAGCAAGACAGCGACCCTAAACACACAAGTGGTTCTACCAAAGAACGTTTAAAGAACAGTTACCAGAAATGTTTAGTTACAGTTATTGCTGTAAAGGGGGGTCACACCAGATACTGAAAGCAAAGGTTCACATACTTTAGCCTCTCACAAATGTCATATTGGATCATTTTCCTCAATAAATAAATGACTAAGTATAATACTTGTGTCTCATTTGTTTAACTGGGTTCTCTTTATATACTTTTAGGACTTTTGTGAACATCTGATGATGTTTTAGGTCAGGGATACTCATTGCATGGCTCCCGAGCCACATGCGGCTCGCCGTGCTTTATTGGTGGCTCTCGTGATTACATAAGGTTACGAAAGTACGCCAGCACAGCCAAAGTATTTTAAAAGCATGCTACAGAGACATATACTGTAATGCGCTCTACTTGCCCTCTCATTTTGCCTCAATTAAAGTTGGTTCCAAATCGGGGATACTGTGAAACCTGGCAACACAGGCACTGTTTCCAACAGCAGGCTGCACGAGACTCTGCTGTTGCCAGGTTCACGGTTTAACACGTATAAAAGAACTAATAAAACACTCATGTTACCATATTATTAATGACTTTAAGATAAATAACAATACTGATAATAAATCCTTTATAAACAAAATATTAAGTCGTACAACTCGTACACAGTTGTTTTGCCATTCGCTTCAAACGTGTGACAGACACGTTCTGGGCTAGTTTAAGCTTCTAAAGGGCGGCTTTTAGACTGACTTTAGGCTGGATATTTTAGTTGGACCTGGCAACCCTGCAGCAGTGTGGCTACATGGCAGCAGCGATTCTATAAGCTAGCTAGAGCAATATATTCAGTGCACAAAGGTTTAGTCCATAGGTGGGTTGTTTATTTTTTTACATTATTTGAGTGACGTGGGGTGATATTGTGGCTCTCTCCTTGACTTTGATCTGTCAATATGGCTCTTTTGAAAAAAATAGTGAGGATCACTGTTTTAGGTCATATTTATGCAGAAATATAGAACATTCTAAAGGGTTCACAAACTTTCAAGCAGCACTGTATTTTACTCATAATGGCATGGTTTGAATAGTAATAAAATTAAATATTTTAATAATAATAATCATTTGAGATTCTGATTTTCATGAGTTATAAGTCATACTGCTCAACAGTAAAGCAAAAATGGCTTAAAATGTCACTTTACACGTAATGAAAATAAAATATATGACAGTTTACCTTTTTAACTTAACACACATTTTTCACAATATTGCAATTCTTGATGTGGCACTGCAGAACCACTGCTTAGAACCAGGCACACACATCTACAAATCTCAGGAGAAAAAATCTGGAACTTAGTTACATCTTAAAGACCTGCAGATGTTTTACTCCTTCTCCATAACTTCATTAAAGAGGTCACCTGTTTCACTTAGTATATACCTGGTTGTAAGTGTGCTGTGATACATGATGATGTTCATGGACAGTTCAGGGTTAGTTACATTAATATGCATGAACTCAAACAGAAGCCATTAGAAATATGAATGCAGGTCATATAGATGCTCATATACACTGAAGCAAGAAGGAAAATGCAAGAATAATAAACACTCTTAAAATGAAGGGCTTTAAATGGTCTCTTAGCTGTGATTCTAGAAAGAACTTTAATATCATGTGGTTCATTAACTTAATAAATGCCCAGATAGGTCTGCTGACAGGTCCAGGTCCAGGCTCTTGACTCTCTTGGAATAACTCAGTAAATCTGGTGACCATGTGGATAGATTCCCTCCTGTCTTCTGTTTGGGTCTTCAGGCTTCTTCTTGGATTGTTTATGATAATTCTGATTGTATCGTACTGAGCTGAAGTATACATGCATCCTGTTAATTACTGAACAAAGATAACCTGATGTCATCCATCCATCTGTTATCTTCCAGTTTAATCCAGTTCTTTTAAACCGCAACTGGGTGCTGGGTAAGGCATTATGCTATTTTAACCAAAGCCAGGACAGGGGACCAATCTATCACCGGGCAACATAGAGTAAGCAATTCACCTGACCTCCGTGTTTTTACACTGTGGGAAGAAGACATGGGGAGAACTCCACTCAGATGGGGACTCAAACCCAGCACCAAAGCGGCAAATGTGCAAACCACTAAGCTACCATGTTGCCCAGCGTGATGTAATATGTCGGAGAATTTAAGGATCTCATACAAAAATCACTTTTTTTATTTTTCATATATTTTTTCTCTCTCAAATGTAGTGGTCGCCAATCCCACAGTCCATTCACTATTACTCTCAAAATCTCTTATAATGTCCCTGATTCTAGGATGGTGAGGACTAGCACAGGCCTCCTACGATGTCAGGCTCCGCCTCTTTCCCAACTGCCACTGATCATCGATCATCATTGCTGTGCAGCCAAAGAATCCCCAACTCAGATCGGAGGCAGACACTTGGACATTGGACATTACTTAGCAGTGATGGGGAGAGAGCACCATCTCTCCACTCAAAGAGAACATGGCCAATTTTGCTCTCTCGGGCCCCGGCTGTTGATGGCGGGATTCAAACTCGCAATGCTCTGATCACAGTGTCAGCGCCTTAGCCTACTCAGCCACTTGGGGCGAAAGAATCCTCATTTTTCATTGATATTGAAATAACATTGCTATTCTCTGAACTTACTAACTTACTAAATATAGGTGTAACATTGCTTGCAGTCGTTTTCACTTCCCTTCTCACTGGCCCTGATGCCATAATCGCAGGTGGATGGATTCCTTCACTGATCAGTGATGCTAAGCCACTAAACTGGACCTCACAGAAACACAGTCAGGTTCCAGCCATGCTGAAACACGGCTTTCAACAGTGCTGGCACGACTCGCTCTCATTACACTGCCAGCAGTCTCCTTTGACCCAGTAATCCTGTCGAGCCAGACTGAGAACCCAGACTTCAGTCTGAGACATGAGGGGAATTTTAACACAGTCTTTGTTGCTTCATAACTGAAAGCATCTTATTTTACTGAAAAATAACATCTCATTTGTTCCAGCAAGCACTGTTCAGTGTCAGAGGTCAAGTTTGGGCTTTAAATGAAATGTTGTTGTGTTTGAGGTGTATTAGAGCAAGCATAAAAACATGCTGTATATTAGAGCTCATGCTAGCACCTCTGTGTTCATCTCTTCATCCTGTCCACATCCACAAGAGGAAAACAAGTCAATATAATCATTAAACATTCATTCAAGTTATCATGATCTAAAAGAGAAGCCAACTAAACCAGTCTACATGTCCTGAAAGAGGAATATGATTCTTAACATACTTCTATAACAAAGGAATATTGAGTGTGTTTACATGCACTCAGTGATTTAATCATCAGATTTCTGCAGTTTGGGGCAGCAGTGGACTTGGGGACCTGGACTTGTGACTGCAATGTTGTCGACTCAATCTCCTGTGAGGTTATGACTGAAGTGCCCTTGAGCAAGGCACCTAACCCCCAACTGCTACCTGGGAGACGTGGATAGAGGCTGCCCACCACTTTGGGCAAGTGTGCCCACTAGTGTTTCACTATTGATTGTGCACTTCCACTCTGATTATTCAAGTGCTCATGTAAACTGCATACTCTACTGAAGTAAGTTCTAGAAAAGTGATAGAGCTGGATTTTAGCTCAGTAATCTGATTTTTTGGTGCATGTGACCTCTTTCAGAGTTCTCAGTCTGCACATGCACAAAAAAATATGGCGGTTCTGTAAATGCTAGATGGCAACAATGTTCATATTTTAAGGTAAAGTGGCTTGAAAAGCCGCAATTCAAAGTTTCACATGATGTCAAGTCTTATTCTGAGTTTATTGGCTGGTTATAAAGCAGAAATCTGATTACTGTCTGATTCAAGATGTAGAGTTTCACATTCTCTGAGTACTCAAGTGCATGTAAACGTGTTGACTAGATTACTCACAAAATCAGATTTTCTGCACTTATTATGAAGTGCAGGTAAATCAGTGTTATTACTTGTGGTCTTACCGGGTTGACCAGTCCAGTAGATGCTACCACACTCTCTAGGCCCTCCACGGTCTTCTCTGATACCTGGTTGGCTCCGGCTACTGCTGACTCTCCCACAAGATTGGCCTGCTCAGTGGTCTTCTGGGCAACTAATAATTGATATTGAAGGATTTAAAATTTAAATCAGAATTTAAAACAATCAGAAAACAGAATTTGTATTTTAATGTACAAAAGTATTATGCGTTTTTTTTGTTACCTTGGTTCACCCCTGAAACCACACCTTCTTTTGTCTTTGTACCTGTGACAGAAGCAACAGGTTCAGGTTACATTAGTAATGCCTTAATTCTATAGATACAAGCAGGAAAAGGATAAACCAACAGGTTTTCTTACATTATTGGCAGCTCTATTAATGTGCTTTTATTATTTATTAAACTGAGATGAGCCTTGTTTTGTGTATTGCTGATGTATTACAGGCTCGTTTGGTAATGTCTTACTGCAGCCCAGTGCTCAGGAGTTCAGTCTAGGCTACATTACATCAGGACGGAAAGGTCAGTTACACTCTTTAGACTTTCAGCAGTGAACCAAATGATCCACCCCCCCATCCCCCGTTACACTAGTGCATCTGTACTGAAGTTACGATCAAAAATGTATGTATTTATATTTAAAACATGTAAAATGACATATTCAAGGCTTCTTGTGAAATATACTAATAATGTGGGATTCAGGATTTCCATCAGATATGAATATAAAATATCAGTTTACCTTTCTGAATTAAATGATGAACAACAATGAACTTTTCCACAATATTCTATTTCGTTGATGCAGAACTGTGAACAGCTACAGTATTAAAACAACTGATTCACACAGAGATGTCTCATCCATAGTAACAATGCATCAGTGCTTCACGATGCATTAATAATTATTTAACATTAATATAAAATAATATTTCAAAAATAACATTCAGTTCATGTACAAAAAATATTGTTCTGTTCATAGTCAGATTGCTGTATTTAGTGCTTTTTAAATAATTCTGATTCAGTCACATCACATATTATTCTTATAATTATCACTTATATTCCACTACTACCGGTATGTACAATAATTAGTAACATTGTAATTTTTGTAATCCTAACAATTCCAGGATGTACTGAATAATTTGAAAAGAATGTATTTTCGTAAGTTTTATGATTGTGAAATGAACCCTGACAATGTCCAGGCCTAATAATAATAATAATAATACAGTGGAACCTTGACTTACGAGTGAACCAACTTACAAATTTTCCTTGATATGAGCCATCAATCTGTAGTTTTTTTGCTCTGTGATGCAAGCCGAGATCTGAGTTACGAACAAGCGAGCCCAGCGAGCGTTTAGTTCACATGGTAATCTTGCAAAAAGTCAGTGAAGAAGAAGATTAAGTGACAGCATCTTCATCTGATCTTCAATTTAAATACACTTAATAAAACTAGCTTATTTCTTTACATTCTCTTTTATTATGTATTCTTATTTTTAGGCATTATTTGTTATCTATAAAGCAAATTGTTCTTATTTAAAAACATAACCAAAAAATTTTTTACATTTAAAAATTTTAAAGGGGAAATTAAATTTTATATACAAGCAAATAGAGATGTTTTATGAGCATGAAAATGTCCAGGTCTAAAAAGAATAATTATTACAATGATGTTATTATTATTATTATTATTAACAACAACAACAACAACAACAACAATAATAATAATAATAATAATAATAATAATAATAATAATAATAATAATAATATGTATGTATGCATTTATGTAAAAATTATGTTATATACTATGATTTTGTGAACCTGATAATGCCCAGATCTGGACAAAAACATTCTGTGAACAGCCTCTCTTGCATCTCAAGTGTTTGTTTGTCTCACCAGTGGCCAGAAGAACAAAATTGAGCTCTAATCCCACATCAAAAACCTCCTGCCTCCACTGCTACCAACACTCACACACAAATCCAAAACCACTCTTCAAGTAAAGCTTTGTACTCACTGTCCAGTACAAAGAGCTGATTCAACATCAAAACATGCACATTCCAGAGATCCTGGACCTCCAGCATGACCAGCTGGTCTTTTTATGTGGCTGATGTTCTGATCAATAGAGGCGAGTTCATGTTAACGCGGACCAGCGCTGTAGCAGCAGGACGTCACCTTTAAAGCTCTCGCAGGCCTCATTAAATCAGATAACACAACACTGCGAGCTGTAGCCCACCTAACAGATTAAATGGAGGAGACAGTAAACTGCTAAATATAGTTCATCCAGAGCTCACAGGAGGCCTTCAGTTATAACAGCTGAATCATTTGTCAGAACCACATGGTTTTTGACAGAATCAGAACAAATGTATAGAGAGATTAAGCATTTTTACTCAAATTATTACTCATGTTGTTCCTGACGCTTGTCTGATCTCTGGTTATATACTACATGGGAGTCCTTGTATTTATCTCTTTGTGGAGACTAGATGTCCTCATGATGACAGAAATACAAAACCTGGTAATTGTTCAAGATATAGGTTTTGTTTTATTACTCAACTACAGTATAAATAAGTCATGAGTCCGCAGAGATATAGTAATACCAAAGCCTGTGTGTGTGGAAGCTTTTACCTCCAGCTCTAATGCACTCTAGCCGCCCCTCCCTTCACCCATCCTCAGCCTCCTGCTCTCTGCCGTCTTATATTTATGAACCTGCTGTATGGAAGTGGTTGAGAAACCACAGCGTTTGAGGGAAATCATACCAACATCACTGAGACACACATATCAACAGGTTCAGAACAAAACCTCATATCTATATGTTGAACTTGCAGAAGAAAATTCTTTCATTTTTAATGGGATGTTTTGATGATAAACGGCAGCTCAACTGCTGCCTGAGAGTAAAACAATAAAAACAGACACTTACTGAACAGGAAAGTATCCAGGAACCCGGCCTTGCAGTGCTAGAGTTCCCTCCTCCCGTTGTACGTCATTCGAGCATCTGCTCTTTACATTATGTTTGGTTTTTGGTATCACTGATATGTATGTACATATTACCTGCAAATCATGTACAACTACACGCAAAGCAATACAGAAATATAATGCATAGCCTGTCTGTGGACAACACATCCTCATCTCTACCCACTGTAACCTCCAAGTTGGACCTCACAGCTGCAACAAACCAGAAAACACACTCTCTCTGTCTGATTATGTCTCAGAGTGCAGACAGCACGTTCCACAGCTGTGATTGCATTGTTAAAAATGCCGTGTTGCCACTTCTACCCTTTCTACTCATTCCTTTCACGTCCCATGGCAGGGCAGAAGGGAATCTGTGCAATGAGACAAGGGCGGCGTCCTTCAACTCTGCTGTACAATCTGTAAAGTCACGGTGTCCACTCTTCTGACCTCTGGTCATTATAAAAACAGACCATACATAAAGTCATCACCATCCCAACCACAAAGCCACTGGAGAACCGACATAAGTGCTTTTTTTCTATTTTAATTAACAGTCACTGTAAAATGCAAAAACGTAAGATGTAGTTACATGAAATACAAAGCAAACCTGCATTATTCTTACATTATGAGTGCTTAGACCTGTTCATTTCTGGGGTGTAATGTAATATGATCCATGATTCTGGATGAGCTTATGCCCATAAAAACAAGAAACTGAAAGTAAACTAGCCAATCTAAGTGATCTATTAGGGGAAAGAAATATAAACCTACAGTCTTAGAAAGAAGAGCATAGAATTGTTTTTGATGCACCATAGAGCCATATTCAAAAGGTTTTTATGAAGAACTATATACAATATCCATTAGACAGAAGCATTTGACCATGTAAAGAACCATTTAAGCATCCAATCTGATGTACCACTGATGTAACACAGTACTCTAAGTCCTTCTATACGGAATAATAACCCACTAAATAATAGTTATTACTTACGTTCATTATCTATCCATCCATCCTTTATCTTATCTGTTTAATCCTGATCAGGGTCGTGGTTAGTCCCCTACCCCCTCACCGGGTGCAGGGCAGGGCATTATAGACTATCCAAGCCAAGCCCAGGATGCCAATCCATCACTGAGCACATGCACACACACACATATGCATCCACACACAATTTAGAGTACCCAATTCACCTAATCTCCATGTTTTTGGACTGTGGGAGGAAACCGGAGACCCCGGAGGAAACCCATAAAGACTCTGGGAGAACATGGAAACGCCACACTAGATCTCAGCACTGATGGGCGTGCATGCTAACCACCCAAGCCACGATGCCACGCTGATGCTCATTATGACTATAAGAAATAGCATTGTTATGCTAACATCCAGTTAACAGCAAATAAACAGTGTTTACGTGTCTGCCAAGAAAATAAGTTCATGATTATTATCCTGTGGGCAGTGCCTGTATGCTCTGAGTGAACACGATAAGAGTGAAGAGTGTGAGTGTATTCAAATGTGACAGAAGCAGGCTGTGTCGCCAATGTACCAACATGATCAGAGCTCTTAAGGTGGCTGCAGCACTGAGCCAAGGTGAGAGTGACTGACTTTGGCTTACTGTCCAGTCCAGCCAAACGGGAGGCATGGAGATGAGCTTATTTCTATACAATTACAGCTTCTGCCTTCACCAAAGCACAATCTTCATTAGTGTCACCTACCAAAGCAAACCACCTAAATCTCAGCCAGTTGGACCCACATGAGAAGGGGCAACCATAATGTTCATTACACTCAGTTTGGATCAGGTTTTCCTCACTTCTAGCCTCATCCCACTTCTGACACCAATGTAGTTACTTGGCAGAAGACATTTTCCCAAGTGTTAGTAAATGAGGGGAGCGCATGCAGTGCCCAGCCACCTCTGACTTACAGCTCTACTGGAACCTCCTGAGCTATTGGGTGTGCCAACTGTGGGTTTCAAGTGACCTTAAAAAGATTCTTCATTGTTTGTATCATAGTTATACTTCAAAGAACCATTAATTAAAAGTGATGTCAAAGACATTTATTTCTCATTTAGGCCAGAAAATGAGACCTATCTTCTATTACATCAAAGGCTTTAGTCAGTGTTGGTTCACAAATTGTCTTTGTGCTGGTCATTTTGGTGTCAACTGATTGCATCATGGTCTCTCTCCCCACCTACTGCGGTCAGTGAGAGTACAGAGAGAGCCACAGGGCTGGACAGGATGGTCATGATGAAATGACACAGGAGAGATTTGCTGGTCTCTGGTTAAGATGCTCAGGCTGATTAAGGTGGCAGATACAGCAGTTTGACAGGCAGGTGGGAGATGATGCTGAGTTCAAAGACCCTCCAGCGCTGCTCATGTCAGGACTACAATCTGATAACACACAGCAGCTCTGATAATGACATCAGCTGTCTGACTCTTCATCCCAGGCTAGGAGACGAAGCATCAAACAGGTTGTCTCCCGAGTCTCCACCTACTGAATATCTAGTTTCTATATGGTAGAAACTCACATTATTGTTATTTGAAGAAATTTTTTTTTAAATGATAAAATTATTATTGACACAGAAAATTTTAACCTTCAGCAAATTACGCAAAAAAAGTGCATCAGATCAAAAAGATGAAAACACACACTGTGACCGTATGTCTTTGAAATGACACATTTACACAAAAGTAACATTTTTTATTACATGTATAAGTCTGAGGAGTGTAAATATCAGAGCTTTAATTTTAAATATACATGAAAATATTACTGATATAACTTTCAGACTTTCACCACCAACTTACACTTCTAAACCCTAAATTAATGAGTAATTTCAGTAAGTAAAAATTGTGTAACACTCCTCATTAGACAATGAAAAGTGTCTGTACGTACCTACATACATGACCCCCTCTTTGGTTTTGGCAGCGGCCTCCTCCACACCAGCCTTGGTCTTCTCAGCTGCTGCTACCACTCCTTCCTTAGCGATGGAGAATCCTTTCTTGAAAGCGTCCATCCTGAACTCTGGATTGGGCTGGTCTGCGTCCTTCACCGCTTGTGTCTTACAGCTGGTCACTTGAGCTGTGTGTGTGTCCCTCTGTTTGCTGAGCTGCTGGCAAATGTGTGTGGCTGAGAGCAGGACAGCGCCTCTTATGAAAGTGGGCAGGACACTCAGCACTGAGACACAGTTAACAAGGAGTGAGAGAGAGAGAGGGAGAGAGAGAGAGAGAGAGAGAGAGAGAGAGAGAGAGAGAGAGAGAGAGAGAGAGAGAGAGAGAGAGAGAGAG
>BRDA01008394.1:29798-42811 GCA_036984385.1 Crenuchus spilurus | reverse complement strand
AAGACCAAGAATAACCTGGATGGATAACATCAAGACATGGACTGGATTATCAGGTGCTAGCCTGCTACAAGCAACCAGAGACAGATGGCACTGGAGGGAAGTGACTCGTCTGTGCAGCCTACCATCGCGAAGCGATGACGGCGTGTGACATGACATGACATTACAAAAAGAACAAGCATCACTCACATCTAGAAATGTTCTTAAAGGACCATTAAGAGAGTAGCATCTGTGCAACATTCTATACAGCAGCTCTTTGACTTTGTTGTTCAGAACATATTTATATGGAAGAGTCCAGACTGAATGGCTGTTTTGTCGTTGCCGAGTTGACACTGAAAAAGTCCTGATGGAGTGGTTTTATGAGTTAGTAGCTGAATTACATAATTACTACATTTCTTAACTACTATATCAGTTCCTTTATGATTACTTATGATTATAATTTTCTCCCTTTCCCAATGTGGTAGTCGCCAATTAACCCAACCAATTAGTGACTCTCCTCATCACTTTGCACTGTCCCTGACTCTAGGAGGGTGAAGACAAGCACAAGCCTCCTCCGTTGCGTGTGATACAGCCACCACCTCTTTTTGAACTATCGCTGATACACCGTCACTGGAGAACCAACGTGCTTGGAGGAAAGTGCAGGGTCTCTAGTTTTGAATGGCCCAATCAGTAGACACCTGAGCCAGTGGACATTGCAATGTGTGAGTGATGGGGAGAGTGAGAGCACCATCTACCCACCCAGAGAGAGCACTGCCAATTTTGCTCTCTTGGGACCCGACTGTTGATGGCAAACAGCATGACCAGGATTCTAACTCACAATCGACCAATAATAATGTCAGTGCCTTAGCCTGCTGAGCCACTTTACTTATCTTTACTTATTTTATGAGATTTATTTATCCAAATGAAGTTGAACATCATTTTATCTAATTTAGTAGTAACTGATTTAGGTGCTTATAAAAAAGATGAGAACATAAGCGACTCTGGAGATCCCTTCACCTTTGCTTAACAGGACACGACTTTGAATGGATAAATCTCTAGCCAACCAAATATAAAATTTTTTTTGTATATTATTAATTATGGGAATGTAATTTAAACGATTCATTATTTAACATCTTTAGTCATTTAAATGCTGAGATAAGTGACCATATGTTTAATTGGAATATTACATTTGGAGCTAACATCACATTTATTTAAGGTAAAGAGCTCACATTTTTTAGGATTAAGATTTAGACCTGAAAAGCTTGAGAAAAGCTGAACTACGCCGAGGGCTTTAGAAACCTCACGCTTACGTTCAGTAAATGTAAAAGTTCAGTAAAAGTGTCAGCTAATTAGGAAATTTTGAATTCCATATCACCAATACTGATGCCTCGAAAAGAGTTTTGTTCAATTAACAGACTGAGTGTGTGGAGAAGAGGAAACGTAAGGGACTAACAGGACAACATTGACGTATGTCTCTTTTAATAAAGAACCTGGGTGACGTCACATCCCAATCAGTATTCATATCATTTTATGTTTTCACCATATCAACAGAAGAGTGACCCTAATTTTCAAAAAGTGTCAGAAATCAATTGTTTGTTAAACATCTATTTTTACCTACATTAGTAAACACGATTCAGTAGTTTTAGAGACACATTCATCTTTCAGTCAATATATGCATCCTCCTGTTTTAAACTCACTGTTACGGCTAAGATAATAAAATTAATGTGACAATTTATCATAGACAATGACTTTAGGGGTGCATTTACATTTTTTATTTATTCTTGATTTATTTATTTGTAACACAGCGTGCCATTGTGCCAAGCAGTATGTTTAAAAATAAGAATATTCATAACTTTACCCAATGAATAGGTGCAATTCTAATAACCACCAACAATGCATTTTGGGAGTATTTTACTTTTTCCTGATTTATTGAGGGGCCTACTCATAACAAAAAAATGACATGTCATCAACCTTCATAACACAACATTACACTGTGCCAAGCGATGGAGACACAAAAAACAACCTGTATGTAATTATTAAAACAAAATAGGTTTACAGGTTCCTTCCTACTTTGGTGCCACCACTTCATAACTTTTATTCACCTTTCCTTCACAATCCACTTGGAATAACATCCACTTCCCTTATCCCTTCTAGACTGAAATAGGTGGATTCTGTTAGCTGACCTAACTAGCTAGAATAAATCACTCATATTTGCCTAGAAAATGACAAAAAAATTGCAATATTAGCACCTAACTAGCAAATATAGCTACTCAACATTTAATATATTAGCACTTAGCTAACATGTAACAACCTAATAATTAGCTAGGTAAACATATATAACTATATAAATAATATGTTGCAAATTTAAATGTCTATTGCTTACATTTTGTCTGGACTCTCTTATTTTAGGGCAAAGAAATAAAGCAACCAAACAGCTAAAGCTATTTTAGGGTCAACAGCTAAAGCTACGAACGCTAGCAGCAGCGAGAAGGAAGCAGAGTGACCTCCTGTGCTGCTCTGCAAAAATGCAGTTGTGTTTCAGCTTTAGATGTCATTGTTTGCTCATTTCTCTTGGTTCTTGTTTGCGTTCTCATTAAAGACAATGATCTCACTCCATACTATTTCATTTTAAAATTCTCAACTCATTCTCTACTGGGGACAGGGCAAACTGCAGGCAGGTCAATCCAGTACCCTCTTCTTCCACAGTCATGCCTCTGTAATATGTGCAGCATGTGGTTTTGCATGGTCTTGTTGAAAAATGTATGGACATGCCTGGAAAAGGTGTCATAGTGAAAGGCAGGGTATGTTGCATAATGTATTTGTCTTGTGCCAATTTTAGGGTTCTCACTTTTGGCAGTGCCAACCTTTGTCTTTAGGCCTCTCACTTTTCATAGTGATGGTCTTTATGACTCTCACTTTTAGTAGTGCCAGTCTTAGGGCTGTTATTCTTGATAGTGCTTTATGTACAATGTACTGACCTTTATCATTAAACACATTTGACATTAGCTTTTAAACTGAAATACTAAAAATATGTTTTACATTAAAACAGGCATCTTGTACTCTCTACCCTAATTCTGCCTTTGAGAAAATGACGGAGCAGTTTATGCTGACAATGACGTGACCAGAGTGCTGTTCTATTTATAACCATTAGGTCAGAAAGACAGATGGACAGAAGATGTCCTTTCCTCATCATCAGTCTGGACATGCCTGGCAGTTTTACACCACAGTCACATTAACCGGCAATTTGTCTACAAAAAGTACAAGGTTCAGGATGATTTAATACTGTTATTACCAATGCTAACAAAGCCCATGTTTATATATTCCACCATGTTCAGTGTCAGAGACCACATAATCAAAACTATTAGATTACTTAAAGAGGAATTCTACCAATTTTTTTTAAAGTTCAGCCTAATTAAATGGTTAAGACCTCAAAAGAGGCATTCAGAGCAGTTTGATGTGAAATGTTCCATTTTCCAGAATCATTCACAGTGGTTTTGATAGGAACCTGCATCTGATGCTTCTAAACGATATCTCATCAAGTTATTACATGAAATGGTCATGAATACACTGTTTAATGTCTGATGTTTTGATATGATTTTGGACTAAAATGTGTTTTTAAAATTCATTCATGGTGGTTCATTCATATCACCGCCACCATTAAACATAAACACATAGGTTCACTGGTGGTTGATAGTGCCAAGCTTTAGAGCTCTTACTCCTTGTAGTGACTGTCTTTAGGGCCGTTACTCTTGGTAGTGCCAGAATTTACGACTGCATATGGATATATTTGAGACATTGTGACATATGGTTATTGTCAACTCCTTTGTATAAAGAAGTGTTTGGATTTTCAGTTCTGGTTCTGTAGTCACAGATCCTTCACTTATATGAATTTAAAACCACAGCAAATGCTATATCATATACACAGACAAATACGGAAGTTATGAATCGGACATTACTGTTTTTTATTTTGTGATCTCCACATGGCTTTTAACAGCTACACTATCAGAAAAAAAGGTACTTCACAAGGTCCAAACAATGTAAATGTCCTCTTAAAGGTCCATCAGATTTGTACCTTTATCTGAACTTTTTAAATGTTCCAGTTTGGACAGGGGTAGAGGAGTCAATACAACTTCAAATTTGTTAATTACCACACAGTCCAATACAAACTTAAGGGGCCCTTAAACTGAACCTTGAGGAACACCGTGTGTGACTGTCCAATACCTTTTTTTCTGAGACATCTTTAGGTTAATAATGCTCTTTAAAACTCATTAGAGGAATGTTATCTTTAATGTAATAATGGATGATCATCATTACTAATAACATACAGAATATTTACAATGTTTATTAGCCTGGCCCCCATCCATCCTCTTTTTAGATATGCATGTCAGTTCTATTCATTTCCTCTGTATTTTTTATTGTATGTACAGCAAGTGTGATCACACACACAAACACACACACAAAGTGCAATGATAATGTCATTTCTTTACAATGAGAAAATAAGTAATATACATGCTGATCTGCAGCAAAACAGCAAACTTTAAGAGCAAGCTGACGTCTTTAAAAAAACCCGAACAAAACACAAAGAGATCAAGAATAAAAAACCAAACAGAAGGAACATTTTGTAAGTTTAATTTAGCTTACAGTTCAAAGGAAAGGACCACATGCAATGCATCATAGGAATTGGACCAAACCACCAGGTAACTGCAAAAAACTGCGCTGGAAACTGAAATTCCATAAACAACACCTCCATAAAAAGGTAAAGAAGAGAAGAAAGCTTTTTTTGTCTTTTGTTCCAGGATGAGTTTATTTGAGTTTTTGAGGTATAATCTGTTATCTTCACGGTGACAAAATATATCCTCTAAAGTGTGTCGCGAGCCTGAGTCAGGCTCAGACAACCGAGGATACAGCTTTAATAATATTATTGATAATATTAATAATAACCGAGTGTGATTCTTGGCTTCAATCACGTCTGACAATTGATGATCTACAGTCGTTCTAATTCATATTACCACTAGAGCAGGATAATAACAGAGCGTCTATACAAGACTCGAGCACAGTCCAATTAAAGCCATCTAACTGGACCTCTTCTGGTACGAAAGATGACAGACGGACGTCCATGGAGAGAATTTCTACATACTTTTTTTAATGCTTATCACTTAAATTTCAACAACAGTCAACTGTAACACTGATAATAATAATAATCATCATCATCATATTTCTGGGAATATACAATATTTAGAGAAGATCCTTACAATATAATGTCACATGCAAGAGTACTTTTAGTTGGATATTCCTCACCGCAAGTCGCTAGAACAGAGAGACAAATAAACAAACAAACAAAAAACAAACAAACAAACACTGAGGGTCCAAGGAAGGGGGGGGAGTGGGGCATAATTAAAGACAAAGACAATTATGATAATAACAATAAAAAGAAAAAAAACAGCCACTAGGTTGTGTTCAGTTTACAAAAACCCGAGACATACATATTGCACATACGATTAGTACAAAATAAGGGAAAAACAAACCAAAAAAGAAAGGAGCAAATAGAAAAGAAATAAAGCAAATCTCTTCACTGCTGATATTGGTCACTGATAGATCAATCAAATCAATTCATTTTTACTGTACATGAAGTATATACTTACAAAAAGTAAAGGACAAGTGCTACTCCAAAAGCTCAAACAAATCTGACCACTCCTGTCCAGCATAAAGAAAACTACAACAAATCCAGATATGTGTGGAAGGAAGAAGGAGAAAAAGAGAGAGAGAGCGAGAGAGAGAGAGAAAAACACAGAGAGAGAGAGAGAGAGAGTGAGTGAGAGAGAGAGAGAGAGAGAGCGAGAGAGAAACACAGAGAGAAAGAGAGAGAGAGAGTGAGTGAGAGTGAGTGAGAGAGAGAGAGATGGTTGTTAAAGCCTCTGTATGTTTCTCCACCACCTTGCTCGCAGCTATGTGTTAGTTAACTGTATCTGTGAGCAAGTGAAAGGCAATCGTAAACAAAAATTAACAACAAAGCAGTATTACTCAATTTAGCCAGATTACGTAAGCCCAAAGTCAACCTGTTCAGTGGGAAAACAGTGACATTACTACTGGACAATCCTCAACATTTGGGGTTAACCTGGCAAACTTAGAAATCCAAAGGGGTCTCAATGTTGGGCTTAAGCCATCTTGCTAACAGAAATCCAAGCGAAGGGGTACTCCATAAACAGGATTACTCACTTCAATCAGATAACTTAAGCCCAACGTCAAACCTGTCCAGTTGGAGAACAGCAGGACATTGCTACTGGACAGTTCTCAGTATTGGGGTTAAGCTTTCTGTCTAACTAAGAAATCCAAGAGGGGAATTCCACAAAACAGAACTTCTGAGTTAGCCAGATAACTTAAACCCAAGTAATCAGATAACCGGAGTCAAACCTGTCCAGTAGGAAGACAGCAGGACATTTCAATTAGACAATCCTCAATGCTGGGCTTAAGCTATCTGGCTAATAGAAATCTTGCTTTGTAGACTACAACCCCCCTCCTTTGGAAATTTGAAGTTAACATAACTAGTCTAACACTGAGGTTTATCCATTTGGATTGCTCTGCTATTTTCCCATTGGACACATTTGACTTTGCAATTATGTTACCTGGCTAAATTCAGTAATCCATCTTTGTGGAAGACCCCTCAGGATCTGCAGTGGTTCAGCGCGGCTGCAGAGACGCTGTGAACAGCACACACACTGAATGGGACACACACTCACTCAGCCCGCTGAGAAAAAAATTCACAGCAAAAAGTCAAAAATAAGCCGATGTAAACTTCTGTGACGTGAGAAGAAAGTTGAGATAAGCCTCCTTAAAACCCCCAAAAGAAAAACTAAACTCTTCAGCAAAATGTCTTATTTCCAAAATAGCAAACAGCCTTCTGTGTCAGGTCTGCTCGACCATAAACATCTCTAAATGTACAGTTTATTTCATAGTGTTTTATTTGTCTCTAAAAAAATAGTTAAAAAAATAAAACCGTGCTGCACTAGCGGCCAGGACTGACCAGTCGAGGCCTGAGGAGGATTGTTAGCTCAGAGACCTGCTAGTCGTCCCTAATCGTCTTGTTTCCTCCTCCTTCCTCCTGATTGGTTAGCTGTAAGCGTGTTTCTAATTGGCGCGATAAACACAGTTCTGCCGGAGCGGAAGATTCCCGTTATGTGCGTTCCTGAATCTTCCAAAGGGTTTCAAAGGCAACCAGAAAAAATTCCAGGTCATTCACACTTCCTCCCCAAATGTGTTGGACTGAGTTTTATAATAGAGAATCTAGGTCTACTTCAAGAGTATAATACTGAGATTTGTAGCTGATGCCTCGGTTGCATTTTTGTTCTACAGCATTAATATTATTATTATTAATATTATTATTTTACAAAATACTATATGCACAACATACACAAAGCATTTCTCGACTAACTCAGTTACTGCTTTTTAATAATTGGCACATTAAAGACCGCTAACTATGTCACAGAGAATCGTGGTCTACAGCTACATTAAATACTCGAACACCGACGTCTTTGTGATCAACTCTGTTCATGGCTAGTTTGTTGGTGTCCATCAGTGTCCGGTCCTACCAAGACTTTCTGCAAATTGGTGTGAAGCAGGATATTCTTATATAACGCTTGATAAGCAATTAAGTACAAGATAAAACAGTAGCCATGGTCTTTGTGCATGCTGTTGCTTCCGGTGTTGGGTTTCAGTGAGGGGTTGGATACACGTCCAAGTCCAAACACTTGGGAGAAAAAAGAAAATAGCAGTTCTGCTTAGAGTGTACAGCTCGAGCAGTGCTTGATTCATGAAACGTGTGGAAATAGATGGAGATGGCAACCCAAAACCCACAGGGAGGGTCTAAAAGCCCTCTAAAATGCCTGGAAGAGAAGACCAGTGCTAGTGCTAATGCTAATGCTACACAGTGTGCACCTTTTCCATTCCTCTCTCTTGTTTGTGTCCCAGACGAGAGAGGGTCCGAATGAAAATGAATGTCTGGATGCCGTTTTTGTGTTGTTCTCATTCCCTGGTCAGTTCCATCCACACAGTATGTTGCAAAAATTTACAATCTTTCAATGCTAGCTAGACATGGGAAGTCCGTCAGGCTTCCTACAGTTAATGGTCCACAAAGTCCTATAGAAATCCCACAGAGACTCACTGAATCCCACAGAGACCCTTAAAGAACCACAAAATCCAATGGAAGTCCACAGAGTCTCACAGAATTCCATAAAATTCCATAGCAACCAAGAGAATCCATAGAATATCATGGAGTCCCACAGAATCCTACACAGACCCAGAGAAACCCTCAGAATGCCATGGAGATCCACAGAATTCCACAGAGTCCCACAAAGTCCGAGAGAGTCCTAGATTGGCTTCACACCACTGTGCTTATGCCGCTGTGTTTGGGCTTCGCGCTACCTGCAGGGGCCGCAGGGGGTGGAGCTTGGGCGTGGTGGTGCTGGGCATGCTGGGAATGTGGCCCATGGGCATGTTGCCCATGCGAGTGGCTGGGTGGTGGGTGGTATTGGTGCTGGATGTGCGCTGGAGGGTGGTAGTGGTGGTGGTGGTGGTATGGAGGTGGGTTTTGCTGAATGTGGCAAAACTGGGCGTGATGCGGGTGGATCTGAGCCTGAGTCTCCGTGATGTTCTCGCGGGCCGTGTGGTGCAGGTTGGAAGGGTGGGGCGTATGGGAGATAAGGGTTGGATGCGATGGGTGGGAGGACTGAGGGGGGAGAGGTGATTTGCCACGTTTTGTGCCAAAGAGTGATCCGAGCAGAGAGGAAGATGAGCTGGGGATGGACTGCTGACGTGATGGACAGTCACGGCTGGATGCGGCTCTGCGCCGCATGTGGGGGCTGCTAATGATGGAGCCCTGCAGAGGGGACAAACACAGAGTTACATCAGACTGGAAAATAATAATACAGTAAAATTCACTGGATGTCCGGTTTATTTTGTCCATCTCAAATATAACTGCACTCACTGACCACTGCTACAATAAAGAGGTTTCTCAAAAAGTGGACAGTGGGTGGAGCTACAAGAGAGGAGTTTCTGATTATAATAAAGAGTGAGGGTTAATGAACAGTAAATTCATATTCAATGCAGTAGAAAATGGATTTGACATCTTTAATCACTGCAAAGATTTGATATCAAACTGAGCTTTCAGGACACAAATCACCACTAAAAAGATTTCAAGAGGATGGACTGGACCGGAGCAGATTCTGGATGGCCATGCATTAGCATGCAAAAGCTGAAACAGGCAAGATAATGTTAGTGAACGCTGGATATTAATAAACATTAATGTTCTGCAGTGTTGCACATGTGGCACCTGTGTATTGTGATAAAATGACAAATCTAGATATTTTAAGCTAAATATGACTAATGTTGGTTAAACTCAAGCATGTCCATTTTATTTCTAAACCTTTTCACTTGTGTGCTATACTTCATTTGTTTGAGTAAAGTAGAGATGGAGTAGGGTGGAAAAGGTACAGAGGGTCAAGGCTGGACAGAAAATGGAGGAATTCATTTCCATTCAGTATCAAAACAACCCAATATTCTCCATGACAACAAGGAAGAAAGTGCTGAACAAAAAAAGCAGCATGCTGAGTCGTCAATACACAAAATAAACACATCACTTATTTCATGCCAGCTAATGTAAGTGCATGAGGGTCAAAGAAAGGGTTCACCCAGTTCATACGTACCTACAGGCATGATACAGATGGTCTTGATCAGCTGAGACATGTTTGGAGTCTGAATGTTGCTTCTTTAGAACTGGATCTATGGGTTTCATGGGATGGGATCATTGCTCATTAACACTAGTACTCAATAGTCACCTAAATCAGCCAGTTGTTTCTGTTAAAATATATCACCAAAACATTTCTCAGCCCACTCAAACCTCACTGAGACGAAAGGGATGTGTGGTGCCCCCCAGAGACATGTGGTGCCCCTATAAAATCACAGTGCCCCATACACAGCACGTGATCTGCGTATGTGAAATACCATTACATTTTTAAATATATAAAATAATACTAAAGGGTGTGCAATTCTCCCCTACTTACAGTAAGCATCACAGTTAATTTGTTGTGTACAGACACTGCCTCTAAGACACTAAGAGCTTTGAGACAAGGAGGGACTCACGGAGCTGGGTACAGTAACTGCAGAACAGTTGGAGTTTTCACGTAGAGTCTCCAAAAACACCAGGAAAAGTCATTAGTCACTTTTTTTTGGAGAGAAGTTGTTAGAGGGGTCTGAAAAGGGGTCTGGCTGCGTGATGTTTGGTTACGACATCACACACTGACGTAGCCAGGCTAGAGGGGCTGATTGTGCTCAGCTCTGCTTGAATGCATTGAACTGACTGCAGCATCCTATAAAAAACGCCTGTCAGTGACCGATGCTATAAAAGTACATATCGAAATACTGCAAAAATGATATTATCACCATTATAGAAAGATGTCTCATTCTGATAAATATCAATGTCGAATTATTGTCCAGGCCTAATTAGGATCGAGATGAAGTTGGTTCCAGAGAGGTTTTGGTGATGTATCTTTTGCAAAAATGACCAACCAATTTACTTTTGAGTTCAAGTGTTTACCAGCAAGTCAGAGCTCCAGTTCTAAAGAAGTAACATTTGGACTCCAAACATGTCTCAGCTGACTGAGTACATCTGATTTAAGTGGGAAAACATGTAAATATGATTTCTGAATGAACCGTTCCTTATAGAGGAGTAATTATAAAATCCAAAAGACGAAGCCCCATCCCATCATCCGACATAATGTATATCAGAGGAAAAGTAGCTCATGCAGTGAGTCTCAACTCTATCATCACAAGCACAAAAACAGTCAAGCTAAAACTTTCTGGTTTGTAGAAGAACTTTTCCCCCTGTAGTTAAAATATAGCCAATCAGTCAACACACGTTTGTGTCTTTAGTTTTGCACTGGAGCCTTTTAAGGCTAACATAACTAACATAGACCAGTTAGCACATGCTTCCCTCAAAGGGGGCAAGGTGTTTATTGATCTCAAACAGACTTTATTATGGTTTCCCCAGGTTTCCAAGTTCCACTCTCACAGTCCTGTGTTCCACTGGTCTTTATAGAACATAACCCAAAAGAGATGTTCCTCAATTCTGTACTTTCTAATATTCTCTGCTGTGTCAGGTTGGACCCCAAACACCACAGATGTAACAATTTTTATAGGACCCTGAGAATATAACTGTATCAACATAGGACCAGTGGAACATGGACCCTGGGAATTTAAGCACTTGGGAACATAGGACCCTGCGGAATAAGCCCTAGGAATGTAGGACTTTGGGAACAGAAGACTCTGTGAACACTGGACCAGGGAACTTAGGACCCTAGGGAAAATAGGACTCTGGAAACTTAGAACCTTAGGGACATAAGCTCTAAAAATTTAGGACCTTGGGAACATAGACCATGGAAATGTAGGGCTCTGAAAACTAGTAACTCTGGGAGTTTAGGACCAGGGAAATATAGCACCTTAATAACATAAGAATGACCTGTCGAATACTTGTTAGCTACATTAGCCTCACAGCTCCAGTGCAATCTTAAAGCAAACATCAGAGTGTTTTGGCTGACTGAACACATTTTGAGGTCAGGGGATTTTTGGCCAAACCACAGTATTAAAACTACAAAGCAAAATAAAAGCGTGCAAAAAAATTTTCCAAGACAAAACAGAGGACAGGAGGCTATTTTATAAAGTAGGATTTGTCCAGCTAAACAGGCTAAGGCCAAAGTGAAGAATGTCCAACATGACTGTAGTTACATGTCCTCCTGTTGGATAAGCTTGACTTTGGGCTGAAATATCAGTTAATTAAAGAAATTCCCACTTTGTAAAACAGCCTCTTTTACAATGCATGTGTCACTAGGAGGAGCGGCGGGCGGCGGTTTGATGAACAGGATGCGCCCTACGGTACCATACTTACGTCCATATTGCTGTCTAGTGATCCCGCACTGCTGCGGCGGCCACGCTTGCCTAAGCGGGACATGCGATAGATCAGAGCAAGGCTCAAGAAAAATCACACCACAGCGTGACATACAGCCTGTCTGCCTACAGGGGGCGCTAATGGGACACTGAAGACACACAGCAAGCTGCTATCACTCAAACAACAAGATGTATGGAAGGATTGAGTGGGTGGGTTTAGAGGAGTAAGGGTTTTTTAGGGTCAGGAAATGGACAAAACTGATTATTCTAGCATTTTCTACCCTAGCATGAAATAAACTAATGTATTGTGCCACCTAGTGGAAGCGTCTAGAATGACGGTAGATGTATCTTACCTAATAGTATTACTGTATATGTAGCTAGAAAGAGGAACAAGAAAAATAAGGATGCATAGAAAGAAAGATGTTATCATAGCTGGTTTCTTGTATCGTAGTTTGAAAGTTTAGATTGACCTCTTCATTCTCTGCACATAATGTAGGTAGAAGCTTTACAGAAAGACTGACAAGTAAGACGCAACTCAGGTTTTGTCAAAATATATAAATGTAGAGCATGAAATGTAAAATGAACTAAACTACACATCACCATAATGTTGTTAGAAAATCTCAGTGCTCTGTGATCTACACAATCATACCAGAATATTCTGACCACCTACATAATAGATAGAATAACCACCCTTGGCTTGGAGTGATCACTCAGTGGTGATCACTCATTGCTTCTGTGTTCATTGTAGAGCTTATATGGTACACTTTGGTGTGTTGATTGTGTCTGGTAGTGAATGTTACTTTAGGGGGGTGAGGTGTCGGGTAGCAAACATTAGTTTAGGGGGGGTGATGTGTCTGGTAGTGAACATTAATTTAGGGGGGAGAGGTGTATGTTAGTGAACATTAGTTTAGGGGGTGAGCTGTCTAGTAGTCAACATAAGTTTGGGGGGTGAGGTGTCTAGTAGTGAACGTTAGTTTAGGGGGGTGATGAGGTGTCTAGTAGTGAACGTTAGTTGAGGTGGGTGAGGTGTCTAGTAGTGAACATTAGTTTAGGGGGGTGAGGTGTCTAGTAGTTAACATTAGTTCAGGGGGTTGAGGTGTCTA
>BRDA01008393.1:5662-18153 GCA_036984385.1 Crenuchus spilurus | reverse complement strand
ATTATCTAGTTCTTATCTAGAAAATAGAAGTATCGGTTTGAGACTCGGTATCGGGAGACACTAAAAAAATTACTGACTCGGATCGGATCGGGAACAGAAAAAACGTGATCGGGACATCCCTAATTATTTATTAAGTAATAATTATTATTACATGGTAAATGGTAATAATAATTTTTTAAAGTGATGCCACTACTATAATTATTACTACATTTTGTTTGATATTTGCACTGGGGATTCAATATTTTTATTTTTGTGAAGTAAATAAACTGCCTTAAATATAGTTTCCATTAATATATTTAGTTAGCAATTATTATTATCCTTTAAGAAGCTTAGGGTAGTACAATATAAAACTTTTACAAACATTTTTGAATAATGCAAAATAATTTTATTATCGTTATCATCACTACAGAAATGATCAAGATATTGTTTTTTGTCAATATTCCACACCCCAATTCATACTTCAGATATAATGTGGCCATATATGTCTCTGACCATGTCAGAAAGTGGAGACTCAGACATTGTGCAGTGCATCCTCAAAATGCCTGAACCCCATTCACACTTGTGCTCTGTGCTAGCCACTTACATTTGGATCACCTAGGATGCATGTTAATATCAGGCGTGAGCAGGGTCGAATTTTACATTACATTGTCTACCTTAAAATAGTTCTTAAATGACCAATACGTTATTGGTTAGTAATTATCATTTGCCATATTAATGCATCTCAAAGTGACAGAATAAGTGACAAAGATAGACAGATGGACACAGAGGGAATGCAAAAATGTAAGCAGAAAAGATAAAGAAAGAGAAGGAGTGAGTGAATGTTTGAGTGAATGAGTATGAGCAAGCACGAGAGCGGACATTTGTTTACAAAACTGAAATTTGCAGAAACTTGCTGCAGTTCCTAACTATTCATCTACAGCACATAGAGCCCCCAGGGCCCTTCAAGATAGGTTTCTTTGTGTACTCAGCCACAAACTAAATGGTTCAGATTGGATATGTCTGTAAGAATCACTGCGCAGCATCACTAGTATATCCATATAACACTGCCAGGATGCTGTAGTGAATAGGCCCTACCACTAGCTAAATCAGAATGGCTTAGCAGGGCGCTGAGGCTGTGCAAATGGCTCGCTGTTACTTTGAATAAATGTTTAATGGCCTTGCTTTTAACCACATTCTGCCCCTGGAGATAAAACCAATATCACTTGACAGGCTATGAATATTTTAAGTCCTTATATACACACACCATTTGTCAGAGGAAAGGAGGGAAAAGAGACACCATGCAGTTTAATCTCAATGTTGACGAGAGTTAGGTAAGTGCTGAGCAGATCAAACACAGGCGAGGGAATGAAAGCTGTCGCCTGTGTCAGCGAGCAATGTAATCCAGATTGATGGCACCTGCTGTGAGACAGGTTTAGGAAATAATAAAGCCAGGACAGAGGATATACTCTTGTGTAAAAGTGAAAAAAGGAAAGAAAGACTGAAATCTAACTCACCCCGCCTCCTTCTTTCCTCCCTGGATCCACTGCTTGAGCAGGTACTCATAATAGCTGTCTGCCCTGGCCCCCAGAGTGTAAATGCCCAGGTGGGTGAACTGCCCATTGTTGGTGTTGATGAACATGGGCACCAGACCATCTTGCTTGCCTTCCAGTTTGTGAACCTGGCTCATCACTTCCATCACTGCAGCCTTGAAAGAAGGAACAAACAGGACTTCAAGACAAGTGAAAGGAGTGTTTTATTCAAAAAATTTGTCAAGTCTGATCAATAGCAGTGCCAGCAGTGCCATATATGACAGGACACTTTTAGAAGTCTTGTACAGTCCATGTCTCCACATTTCAGAGCATTTTAGGGGGCAGATGGATAACCAAGGGCACATTAAGCTTATTATAATATTGGTCTGTGGTGCAATTTTCACAGTCATGAATTTCATAAGAACATATAATTACCAATCCTAACGCAACTGCTACCAATTACTGAGAAATTATTAAGAAAATAATGTAAATTATGAAGATATTATGAAAAATTAAAAGCATGAGCCACCAACAAGCCTTTAGGGTGTATAGGAATATGTATGTATCATTATGAGAAGACTGCATTTACCTGATATTTGGGGTCATCAGTGAGGCGGCCTAGTTCGCGGAACTCCAGCTGGATGCTGGTCACCTCAGCCACGGTGCTGTCAGAGGTCCAGCGTGGGGGGTGAGCTGTGCCTTTGCCAATGTTTACATCTGAGTATGGGATTTTAGAAGGGGTGCTAAAGGCGGGCATGAGCCTGGATCCAATGTCTTTCTGCAGGAACATACACAAGAGCAAAAATAACATTCAACATCAAGAACAGTAGGAGGCTGCTGTACTTTAGCATTACCATACTGTTGCCTAAAATAGAAACGCCTACGATCAGAGGCCTTGAAGAGCCTTAAAGCCTTTTTATTTTCACAAGTTGATGCTTGACTAAGAGGGGAACATGTGCAGGGAATGACTGTATTCAGAGCAGAAGTAGTGGAGGAGGCACATGCAACCTTACTCTTTCAGAGATGCACATACTCACAGCTTTCTCCAGGAACAGTGTGTCACCGGTCAGATGGTAAGTGCTGAGCAGGCCACCCAGGATGCGTATGGTGCTCTCGAACAGATTCACATCCACGTTTTTATTAAAAGAGAGTTCTTTGGCCACCCACTCCCTTGCTTCTTGAAACTCTAGCAATGTAAACACATAGCAACCACTTCAACAATACTCAGACAGTGACGCCACAGCCAAAGTTAGGGGGGTTCCTAATACAAATGTGTTTATTTACCTTTCTTCAGACCCAAGATCCACATAGTGTCTAGTGCGTCAATTAACGTCAGACCCAGCCCAAACCATTCAGAATATGATTTGGAAACAGGTTTGAGCTCATCATGACCCCAGGCAAAGTCTTTATAGCCTTTCCAGGCATGTGTGAAAGCCTCCCTTACTGCCTCCAGTCTGCCGTCCACTGAAAATTAAGCATTAATGAGAAGAATACGAAACACTCCATCAGCAATGTAAGCAAACAATAAATATTTACTTATTCATACAATCTGTGTATGTACCACTCTACTAAGACTTTGTACATATCCTTAATTGAAACTAAATATTCATTACACAATGTACAACATAGATGCGTGCTGTTGTATTGTACAACATAGACGACATACTAATATGGCAATCATACTGATATATAGTGAGCGTTTATATATGCACTTAATAATCTGTTTCGAATTTGATTTCCTCAGTTATTTGATTATTCAAGTGGTCATGTAAACAGCAGAGTCTGATTTCTTAGATGTGATTAAAGGTGTAGAAAACTGACAGAGAGCTGGATCGTAGCTCAGTCATTTCTGAGTGCATATAAACCCTAACCCAGATATCTGAGTCTGTTTATGTCAATAGACAAAAAAAATAAGCAAGCAGCATTTACCACACCACCCACAAGACAGCAACAAAATAATTTTGGTGCAATGCTAATGATGTCTGCACAGACTTCTATATAAAGTGACTCAAGGTTGTTTTTTTAAACAAAGTTTAGATTTTATATTAAGTTTAGGTCACATCTTCTTTTGCAAGTTTACTGGTTGGCTGCAAAGCAAAAATTAGATTACTGTTTGACTCGTGTAGGCCTAGAGTCTCCCCATTTGCTGATTATTCAAATGCATGTAAACACAATTGGATTACTGACAACATCCAATTTCCTGCAGTTATTGGATTATGAAATGCATGTAAACACACTCATTGTGGCATTGCATGTCTTGGAGCCACACGTTCAGTAAGCAAATGTTTAAAGTACAGAAACTGAGAGAACAGAAATGCAGACCGAGGTGCTGTGCTGAAGGGTCCTCAGGCTCAGCTGCTTTTTTTTTCTCCTTAGCATTAGGGTCAGTGCCCTGCTCTGCTTCAATCACAGCCCCACGCCAACTGCAAGCAAGACAAGAAACACATTTACAATATTCAGTGTTGTTTTTGTAACATTTCTGGTGCTGAAATTAACATAAACAATAAAATTCATTTTACATTTGTAGCACCTGATGGAAGCAGTGTGTAAATAGGATATTAGCACATATTAGCATAATAAGTCATCTGTAAACAACTACATTTCTTAGAAGACCAATAAACCAAAATACAGATGGAGTGTAAACAGCTTTTTGTCTTGCCTTTCAGGCTCGTTTTTAAAAATGTAATAGACTGCTCTGAATATAGAGACCCAAATACTTTTACAACATATATTCTAACTGCGCTCAATTCCCAACGCATATTTGGTGTTGTAATCCTGAACCACATTAAAAAATATATTAATCAACCAGTGGAAAAAAAACTGAATGCAATGATGTGGAGACGGCAAATGTCAATATTTTATTTGTAATAGAACACAGATGACAGATCAACAGTTTAATCTGAGTAAATGTAACATTTTAAAGGAGAAATACGTTGATAAATTTCACAGTGTCAACAAATCCCAAAAAAGTTGGGACAAGTAGCAATAAGTGGCTGGAAAAAGGAAATTGAGCATATAACAAACACCTGGAAGACCAATTAACACTAATTAGGTCAATTGACAACATGATTGGGTATAAAAAGAGCTTCTCAGAGTGTCAGTGTCTCTCTGAAGACAAGATGGTAGGAGGATCACCAATTCCACCACTGTTGTGCAGAAAGATAGTGCAGCAATACCAGAATGGTGTTACCCAGCGTAAAATAGCAAAGACTTTTAAGTTATCATCATCAACCGTGCATAACATCATCAAAAGATTCAGAGAATCTGGAACAATCGTAAGGTCGTAATCGTAAAATCGTAAGCGTAAGGGTCAAGGCTATGAAACTCTATTCACAATTTGTTTAGTGTCCCAACTTTTTTTGGAATCCGGTTTGTATGTAAAGATTAAAAATGTTAACATATGTTCAGAAACAATGGGAACAAATAATGGTAAAAAAGAAGATAAAATGAAGTTATATAAAACTTTTGAAACAAAAATCATCCTTTTACAAACATGTAAATATGATTTTATAACATTTAAATGATCATATATCCGTTTTCACTTGGTCCATCAACAGCAAACAAAACTGTGTTCTGACAGCACATTTGGAGTTAAAGGAAATGCTCAACATGACATGTGATTTGATCATGACTGTTTGATGACTTCAGAGGGTTAATGAACAACACACATGCAGAGGACTTTGTAAGATTAGAAGAATAGGCAAGACCACTTCTTCAGTAGATTAATTCTGACCTGATAAGTGGTTTACTCCCATCCTCTTCCTCCAAGTTCTTCTCTTCCACTCCCTGGGGCTCTGACCCGTTCCCTTTACTCTGTAAGCGGTTCTGAAGGACAGGTGGCCCCCGCTTGCGAGAGCTTTTTCTCTGCTCAGAGAAAAATAGGACATAACTAGTTAGGACAGTGTGTCACCATCATGTGAAGTACTGCATGGTTAAGTGGAATTATCACAGAAGTATGCCAACATAATTAAAACGTGGAGATTATATTATAAACAATCATTCAGAATGTGTTGATGTGAAATGGCACATTGAGATTTAGATTCAAAGCCATTAAACTCTGAATATCTGGTGCCCATCACAACCACTATGTGGAATTCTAAGGGCATTTTTAACAACATGGATTTCCATTTTCTTAATAATCATTTTGATAATCAGTGGAGTTCCTTTATAAAATCAGGTTAGTCACCAAACAAGGTCAATTGGGTGGGGGGGATTGGATGCAGCTCTCAGTAGAGGTAAATAACTGGGGCATACTAACCTCTGAAGGTGGCTCAGGAAGCACATGTCTGCCTTGACTTTTCAGCTCAATAACAAACGACTGCTTCCCTTCACCAGCATTCCCCTCGACTGCTGTGTCTGAAAGAGCTGAAAGCAATAAGTACTGCAGAACTGCATCTGAATGCATCTATACATATCTAGCTCTTCATGCTTCAGCTTAATTAAGACACGCATACCTCCCAAATGTGCTGAGAGACTAGGATATGTGGCAATTCCGCCAATCAGTAGCAGAACCAGAACGAACAGGATAAGGCTGCGCTGCAGGCGGGATAACTGCTTCCATTTCTGCAAGGCCAAATCAGTGCAAGAGAAGAATTGGTACAAAACTAGATCAGTCCATTTTAGAAAGGAAGCCTGAATTCAATGATCACTTATGGTAATTGTAGCTCTGTGTTAAAGCTTAGAGAACTGGGTTTTATTGTAAAAGGATATCTGGAGGTAGACTATACAGACAAGTATTGGAACACCTGCTCATTCATTGTTTATTCCAAAATCAATGGTATTCAAAAAGATTAACCTGTGTTTGCTTGAGTAACTGTCTCTACTGTACAGTGAAGACTTTCTACTAGAGCTTGCAGTGAGGATCTGCATTCGTTAATTCATTAAGAGCATTAGTGAGGTCAAAATGTTGAATGACAAACACACCACTTCGTCTTAAAAGTATTGTATGGTATAGGGCTGCCATGATTAGTCGACTAGTCACGATTATGTCGACTATTAAAATTGTCGACAACTAATTTAATAGTCGATGCGTCGTTTTTGTTTTTTACTTTCTTTTTCTCTCCAAACTGCTGCGTGCTCACCTTTTACTGCTGCATCTTCCTTTCTGTCCTTGACGCACATGCGCAGTAGTGATAACCGGGGTAGCCCGTGGATGACGTCACCGGACGTTATATACAGACAGGCTCAAAAGAGTACCTGCTGACGGAGCTCAAAAGAGTGGGATTGTTTTAAGAAGATGAAAGAGAAACGTTTGCAATGCAATATCTGCAAGTCAGAACTTGCCTTCCACGGTAGCACAACTGTGATGCACGAGCACCTGAAAAGGAAGCGTGTTGTGGCTGATTGTGACAATGATGAAGAGGGACCGTCATCTCGGTAAGCTAAATTGCTAGTTAGCGGCTAAACAGAGCATAAACAGAGAGTTAACTTGCTGCTTACTCATATTTATAGCTGTAAAAGTTAACATTAGTGATGACGATTTGATTCATAAGCCTTAGCACACATTCATGTGTTTTCTGTAATGTTACAACAGTCATGTGTTTGACTAGCAATGCTAATGTTTTCTAACGTTACGTTTCAGTGCTACGTTTACACTTTATGCTAAACAGTTAAATAATTGTTTTTTGCAACAAGCTGCATATTTCATTAAAGGTTTAATGAACTATGACCTTAATTGTTTTTATTTTTAGTTAGCATATAGCTGAAATCTAATGACGGTTATATAATAACAGCTGCATTCTAGTGCGATAAGCTGTATGTTTTATATTCAATTAACGTATGATCTGATTAGTCGACTAATCGTAAAAATAATCGGTGATTAGTCGACAATAAAAACAATCGTTTGTGGCAGCCCTAATGGTGCACCAGCACAATGCTGAGGGGCATTATACCCCTCTAGCCCATGCCTTGCATTAAGCATGATGCTAGAAGGTTCACTAACAGCTGTTCCAGAGAATCCTAATCTATTGGCAGTACTTCTCTACAGAGACTAGTTAATCATGTGTGTATATCTGCACACCTGTCAGCAATGGGTTCAATTTAAAGTAGCTGAACGCATTCATTAGAAGGGGTGTCTGCAAACATTTGAACATAGCGTATCTGGCAAGATCAATTAAACGACGACTAAAATTACAATGGTTTAAAAGATGTCTGCAATGCAAAAATAGACCATATGCCCAAACCCCACTAATCATCAACTATTTTAATGTGCACCCATTACTGACATAGCTTGTTTAGTCTCCATAGCCCATCTCCAAAGCTGTCACACATTAGCCTATAGTCATCATGCCCAATGCCAGCTAGAGAAGTATAACATCACCTGGAATTGGTTGTGGAGCAGTAGAACTGTCTTGAATGACATATAATGCTGTCCGTCATCCAGAGTCAATCACCCAACATCAGTCCCTGACCTCACTCACTAATGCTTGTGGCTAAACACAATCAAATCCTTTCAGCAATGTCCCAACATCTAAAGTAAAACCATCTCAGAGGATCAGAGGTTGTTAATGCAGAAAAGGCACAAACTCATTATTAATACCCTTGATTCCGATAAATAGCTCTCTATGAAGCTTTGAACATGCATTGAATATAACTGATGCTTGTTCTACATTTCAATCATTACAGACATGGAAAAGTCCAAATGTAATCTCACCCGCCAACAAGACTGTCTGCGCTGCTTGCCATTTGTGTAGCCCCCACTTTCATTTACAGTCAGAGATACAAAATCCCTTTTTGATGGTTGGTGCATGTCTCTATTTCTCCCCGCAGGAACATAGACAATGCTATGAAGAAGCACCAGGCTGTACGCAAAACAGAAAGAGAACAGTAATGGTTTCAACCATGATCAAACATACACAGTACAATGCTGTAGGGTCAGTAAAGCCTGTTTTCATGTGGCCAAGTGGGCAGCAGGAGCGTTTGAAAAGAGTAATACATGAGTCATTACAGCTGTGTGAAAAGCATTTAACCTCAGCACATCTCTAGGCAGACTCTTCTGACCACATCACTTCTACCAGGCTGAGCAAAACACTCAATGAAAGAAGGCAAAATAAAGAACATAACACTACAGACACTGAATCCCAAATGGCTGCCTACTCCCTGTATAGTGCACTACTCAGGTCATAAAACAAGGGATACTACACCCACATACTGTTCTATTTGCCATTTGGGATTCAGCAATACTAAAAGCTATAGCCATGTTTCCTGCTTTTTTCTGGCAGCTGTGGTAGACACCAAGCATGGGTGATATCACTAATTTCCTTTTAATCTCATACCAAGTCACACCAAGGCTAATATACTGATACATTTATACAGGATAGGGGAGACATAAAAAGCTGATATTTAGGTCAGCAAAAATCCCATCAATCTCAGTATATGGTATATTTAAGTACACAGAACACTGTTTCTTTGTGGAATTAAATGTATGAAGCAGGTATACAGCACTTAAAAAGCCTGTGTTTATTTTTTAAGTGAACTGCTACGTCGTTATTCTGAGATGCTCAGTCTATTTTGAGATACGTCATTACGTTGAGACGCCAAATCGTTATTTTGAGACGCCAACTAGTTATTCTGAGATACTACGTCGTTATTTTGAGATTCTAAGTCGTTCTGAGATGCCAAGTCGTTATTCTGTAGATGCTCAATCTATTTTGAGATACTACTACGTCATTATTTTGAGACGCCAAGTCGTTATTTTGAGATAAGTCGTTATTTTTGAGTTACTAACTTATCTCATCTCAAAATAATAACGTAGTATTTTATTTAATAAAGAAAAATAGGTGCTGTGCTTTTTTATGATGATTATTATTTTAAGTGGCGGGAATGGGCGTCCATAGAAACACCAGCATCGGAAGCATCAATAATCAATATCGATTCGCCTCAACACTTTCACTTAGAAACACAAACTTAATACTTTTAAACTAATATCAAAACATAGACACGGAATTGTGCAGTGACAAGTCATCTATATTTCGGTTAGTCTGTGTTATAAGTGCTCACACAGGTGGAGAAAGAGATGAGACATTTATCAAAGTTAACTTAGTTTGGCTAACATTTGCTATCCCTAGAAGAATACAGACAGCTGGAATAACGTACTTAAACGCAGGCTTTTTGGCTTTAGTTTATGAGAGAAGGTAAGGAAATTTAATTATATTAAAACAACGTATCAGCAAAAGTTGTATTCACTCACACATGAGCAACAGAAATGTAAAAGCGTCTTTACCTCTCTGTCGCCACACGGTTCCAGATCTGAGCAGCCGTGTCGAGCGGAGCTCGTTCGGCTCAGGATTTCACGCAAGTCCGAGGCATGGCGTAGGCCGTCTCCGCTGCAAGCGAACAGCCACCAGAAAAGCGCTGAAGCTCATGACTTTACAACAGGAAAGACGCGCAGTAACCTCAAAGTGAGTACATGTTAAACCCAAAGAAATTCAAAACGAATCATTTCTGGGATGAATCTCTCAAGCGTTGTAGTGTAACACGGGTTTTTGATCGCCGACGTGGCTTAACGGCTCGTAAAGAGACAGGAAAATGCACTTGTAGCTTCCCAAGCTGTTTGTCATGTGGCGAAAGCTGCTGTAGTAGCTGGTGTTTTCACTAAGAGCTTCCCATGGGGTGCCATCTCAGTGTCCAATGAGAAAACGCAACAATAACGTTCGAGTATACGATAGGCTATAAACCAGGAGTGGACGATATCACTCATTTTCAATACGATACGATATCAAAGGCAAATATCCAAAAACCAATAATTGTAAATGTGCCGTTTTCTTATGCTTACAATGAAAATCTAGAAAATATAATCCCTGATATTTTTGTGCTGGAATACAGAAACCCATCATATGTCACAAGCTTCTAGTTTCAGAAAAAGCCCCCTAAAATTCCACATTTTAGTTGTATGTCTTCTTTACGAATACACTAAAATATTATTTGTTATTTCTTTAAAAGACTTGTAGAACTTGTAGATGACATGCTCGTAAGCAGGCTTGCCTTTTAGCATCTGCACCACTTCGTCACTGATTCACTCTTCACTTACAAGAGCAATATTGTAAATTTTAAATTAAAATATCATCATTTTATAGGTTTACATGCTGCCACAAATGTAGGTAAACTGAAATCCTGTGTCTTGATATCATTTAGTATCACAATATTAAAGTAATAAATAATAATAAAATAATAATAAAATAATAATAATGATCTGTCCACATTTTATGCTAAAGAACATCTTAAAACTCTAAAAGAGCTTCTTCTGGAGAGTTTGTGTTTTCTTCTCTTAAAAAAGTACACCAAATGGGAACCTTACAGTGTTGTAACTATTAACCAGACTCAAAAGTGTTGTAATGCATTGTAATGCTCTTATATTGTGTATAATTTTGTATCCTTCCTTCTTTTTAGCTATTAGTAATTACAAAAACACTCAGTAAGGACTAAAATATTGGTAAACTGAAAAACACGCTCCAAAATAGAGTATAAATTCAGAGAATGTACGGACAGATCATCCATTATTGGCAGTAATTTAAAGAAGAAGAAAAAACTATTAAGAAAACAGAAACTGCACAGTAATATAATTAAAAAAATAATTAGTAACAATGCATTTTTTAAATTAGAAGCTGTGAGATTTAAACAGAGCAAAGTGACCTCACCACTGTCATCAATGGTAGAACTTTTTTTTTATTGAATTGAATAAAATATGTCTTGTCATAATGTCATTAACTTAATGACCAGCATATAAATTAACACACATCTTGAACATTATGAACCACAAAATACACATCATTATACAGACTTTGAAAAAAATGACCTGAACAAAAAGCGCAGCATCAAACAGCAGCATTTGTGTCAGCCAGCTGTGCAACCACCATATCTGCAGTTTTGATCAAATTTAACATGGATGAGTGAACCTCTATACTATTCATGAACCTGACATATTCACACCATTAATTCCTTACCAAAGAATATACTACACAATCACATTAGTGCCAAACAGTATGCTAAAGTATTTGGACACTTTCTATTTAGAACACATTGTGTTTTCCTTCCATTTTGTTTCGTAATCTGCTGTGCATTGCATTTGAGCACTTGCTGTTTAAACTGTCATTGATGAAGGTGCCATTAAAGGGGAATTCCACTAATTCTTCAAAGGTTCTGCATTACTGAACTGTTAATGTAAACAGAGTCATTCAGAATGGTCTTATGTGCCATTTTAGAAAAACTTGCCAAATCAGAATTGTTCATAGTGGTGGTAAAAAGAACCAGACGCCAAAACAGTTGTTAATACAGGAAATGGTTATGAATACTTCCTCTTACAACAGCTAGGACATTTCAAGAGCGTTGATATACAATAGCTTTAACAGCATAACTTTTTTTAATTAATTGATCAAGCTGTTAACTCTTTGAGATCACACATGGTACCACAGCTACTGTCAATAGACTCTTATTTCACTGGTTACACTACAGATAAATGTACATGATGCAAAGTGGTAACATAGTACTATGCAAAGCAGTGAGCTAGTGAGGAGGAAAAGGCTTGTTGCTTGACTGCAGTCCACTCTCCGTCCAGGTGCAGAACTATTTATGTTGACAAAGCCAAAAAAATAGGGGCTAGTCATGCTTCTGAGTTTGATATTGTAGAACTGTAAATAGTAGCGGTAAACAACTTCCAGTCACCTATATATCACCTATGACAAAACCAATGTTATTGTAGCTTACCAAAGTACTCAATCACTGTTATTACAAAGCGGATTCCAAAAAAGTTGGGACACTAAACAAATTGTGAATAAAAACTGAATGCAGTGATGTGGAGATGGCAAATGTCAATATTTTATTCGTAATAAAACATAGATGACAGATCAAAAGTTTAATCTGAGTAAATGTAACATTTTAAAGGATATGTTGTTTGAAATATGTTGATTCAAAATTTCACAGCGTCAACAAATCTCAAAAAAGTTGGGACAAGTTGCAATAAGTGGCTGGAAAAAGGAAATTGAGCAT
>BRDA01008392.1:6618-18851 GCA_036984385.1 Crenuchus spilurus | reverse complement strand
ATATATATATATATATATATATATATATATATATATATATATATATATATATATATATATATTTGTGCTCTTGGCCGGATTTGGTGGCCTACTCTCAGACTCACAGTGACTCTGATGTGTTTAAAGTGACAGTGTCACTGCATACACCACACAAATAATAATGAATGATAATGAATGTAGTAGATAGTGGCTGAAAAATTGTGCACGAGTAAAGAGGGGCTACAGTTTGTAATGTGCACCAATATAGTGAACCTATTATAGGGTAAGCTGAGCTCATAAAGTGTTCAATGAGATAATGTAGGTGGGAGTTGTTTAAAATAATACGTGTTGTGTTGTTACATTCGTGAAATGCTTTGTTGCAGTACCAGGACTGCCCTGTTGGTGGCAGCCATTCCAGACTAGCTTCAGAGCAGAAACTCTAAGCTAAAGTTGACTCGTTTCGAAGGCTGGCTGACATGGTGTTATCTGGATTGCCTCTGTCTTGCTGCAGAGCGTTCTCTCGCTCTCTCTCTCTCTCTCTCTCTCTCTCTCTCTCTCTCTCTCTCTCTCTCTCTCTCTCTCTCTCTCTCTCTCTCACACACACACACACACACATACACAGAGGTTTGGGGTTTTGTGTCAGGGATGAAGAAAGAGGGATGAGACTGGCTTTAAATAATGAATGCTAAGAGCGCTGTTCTGAGTCAGACAAGCCCTTTGAAGTGACATAACTTACTGCCATCACTATTATATCACCTCTATATGTGTGTATGTCTATTTGTATGTGTGTGTGTCCTTGTTTTTCTCCCTGGTAAAGACTGAAAGTCCTCATAATGATAGGAGTGGGCAATTTGCTGGTCCTCACAACAAATGTGACATTTTCATTACAAACTTTATTTTTATTAAAAGACTAAACTTTGCCTTTGGTTACTAAGGTTAAGTTTAGTTTTAGGCTTATTTTTACTCAGCATTATACAAATGAATGGAATGTCCTCACTAGTATAGTATTACCACAGTGTGTTTGTGTGTGTACCAGGTTTATGCCACATTGTAGGGACCAAAGCCTGTTTAAACACTCAGGTTGTGGGGACCTTTCATTCTTGCATGGACTGCAGAGATGATGTCTGTGACATAAATCATGAAATTTGAAGTTAAAGACATGTTTTGAGGTTTGAGTTACCTTAAGTCTCCAGGAAATTAGTGGAAGGCTATGTAATGTCCCCACAATTTACAGACGCAAACGTGTGTGTGTGTGTGTGTGTGTGTGTGTGTGTATGTGTTTGACTAGATTAACAAAGGACCTAACTGCATATATTGACTGATTAACCATCATTAGCAGCATCCCAGCATGAGTGAAGGGAAAGTTCAGTGAAAATCATATATAAGCGCTGTAAATGACACGGCTTTAACATGTGTTCCTAAGTTGTTTCTCTATAAAACTGAAGCTTGATTATATAATTAACTTAATTTACATCTGACAATTAAAGCCAGGTTGGCGTCCGGAGCGGCACTAACAGCTCCACGACTCATCCATTCGGACAGCTCATGATTAGTGGGCAAAGTACACTTATATAATTTCCTAAGAACCATAGCTTATACTCAAGGTATTCCACGTAAAGGATTTATCCCCAACTGTCTGTGTGATCTCCTGAGCAATCGTTTTTGATTTCATACTAAATCTTAATATGCATGGAAATGGCGATGCCTTCTCAGACGCTGTTGCTGAGGAAAGGGACTCTCTATGGCTGCTTAATCAGACAGTGTGTCTCTGCTACACCTCTTAGCAGGTGGGTAGAGGAGCTCTGGCTGGGTTGACTAATTATTAGCCCTGAAGCTAATGTTTGCCTTTTTCAGATGATCAGATTTTGCCCTTGAACTCTGCTTCTGTTATTTTTTATTAGTATCATCTATGTGTGTATCTGACAAACACACACACACACACACACACACACACACACTTCTTTAGTCTGACCCTGTGGCCCAGTTACAGCACAATTTGGTTGGTTGAAATGTGGACCACGTGTTGAGTAAATCCAGTAAAAAATTGCTTTTCCTTGTTTTTGTTATTTTGTCTCAAAGCTCAAAGTGTTTTAATAATATGTTAATGTTAAAATCTGTATTTTTTAATCTAAATTTAATGTACATTGTAAGTTGCATGTTTGTAATTTTTCACACTACACATCTAAAATGTATTATAGTCCAAAAACACTGGTTATTCATGTAAATGATTATAAAAGAAATAGTCAGATCTGAAAATAACATAAAATAACAGCTTATTAAACCTTCTCCAGGCAAAACAGTGTATCCACCATAGTGATTAAACAGACAGGCATGCAGGCAGACATGTAGACAGTGCCCTCCACAGGAAAATTCAATAAAATGTGCTTTTCAGTGTTTTGTATCTGTTTAAATCTGTTTAAACATTGTGATAATGGGCCCCAAGTGGCTCAGCAGGTTAAGACGCTGACACTATGACCAGAGGATCGTGATTTCGAATCCCGGTCATGCTGTTTGCCATCAACAGCCGGGGCCCAAGAGAGCAAAACCTGGCCGTGCTCTCTCTGGGCAGGTAGATGGCGCTCCCTCTCTCTCTCTCTCTCTCTATCACTCAGACATTGCAATATCTGCTGGCTCAGGCGTCTACTGATTGGTCCATTCGGAGCTGGGAACCCTGCGCTTTCCTCTGAGCGCGTTGGCTCCCCAGTGACAGTGTATCAAGCAATAGTTCGAATAGAGGCTGTGACCATATCACATGCAACAGAGTCACCTCCTAGAGTCAGAGACAGTGCAGTGGGGAGAGCCCCCTAGTGGATGGGATGGGTTAATTGGCTACTACGACATTTGGAAGAGGAGAAAATTATTTTTAAATCTTATTAATGTTTAATTATCAATTATCATTATAATGGCATGTTCTGTTCATTTAATGTGTGTTGTGACTAAGAATTACATCTTCGTAAATGTTTACAAATAATTAAATTATAATTTTTTTTTTACAACTAAATTTTACAATTACAGTGAGCTACAGTGAAAACAGAATACACGGAGAAAACAACAGCTTATTTCCCTTTCTCTAGTGAACCAGTCAGAGTGATTAAACAGACAGACAGACAGGCAGGCAGACACACAGACAGATAATCAGCCAGGCAGGCAGGCAGACAGACCGACAGTGCCACCCACAGTGTTTGGTACAAAGGCATATTTAATTTCTTTGCTCTGTCCATGCTACCCCATTTGCACCCAAGCAATTCACATGTGATTAAGCCAGCCACCAGTCAGACACCTGATCTGAATACCACTGAGCATGTCTTTCATATGCTGAAGATAAAACCTAAGAGGACCAGCCCCTGAAACAGACAGAGCTGAAGATGGCTGCAGTACAAGTCTAGCTGAGCATCACAAGAGAAGATACTTAACACCTGGAGACGACTATGAGTCACAGATTTCAAAGCAACAAAGTACCAAACATGACTAATTTACTGTGCATACCACTGCTGTGTGTGTGTGTGTGTGTGTGTGTGTGTGTGTGTGTGTGTGTGTGTTATGCGGCATTGATGTGTGGTGGATCTTTGTGTAAAATAGTGCTCTCATTTCCAAACAAAATGAAACATTTGGCCAAATACCGATCACAGTTCATCATTTACATAATAGATTACAAAATTAGTAACTAAACAATTTCCCAAAATAAGTATTGTTAGGTCATTAGGTTTAATAACATTACTTTAATTGATTATTCTTTTGTATTTGTATATAAAACAAAGACAATAATACATAAATATGTATGAAGATGCATGTGTGTTACATTATTACTAATATTTAATAAAATGATGAAAATGTCTAAAATGAATGATGTAAGTCACATGGATGTTTTGTGTGTTTACTGTGAGTGTCATTGGCTACAGACACTGAAACACTTCACATTTTTTCTGATAATTGTGAGATGATCCCTAACACTGCAGCAGGGAGCACAAACACAAAGCTAAGCGGCTGTATTCTGACTTCATCATAACAAGTGTAGTTTAGTAACGGTTGTGCTTGTAGCTTGTTGTCTTATCAAACTGTAACTGTGCTGGTGAATCTGTGTTTTTTTAACTGGTGAGGAGAAGCACAATTCTGAATGACATACAAGGTAACAGTGTCATTAAAAATCTCATTATTCTGTATAAATTATTCGGTCTTTTCACTTAAGCAGCAAAAGTGTTTTTTTTTCAGCCAATTAATTTCATTCGCCTGCTATTCTATGCATCCCTTATATATATATATATATATATATATATATATCCTTTATTAAAATATTAAACTACACACAATTAAACAAACATATGCTTTTGTCCCAAACAGTTGTGGAGGGAGTTGCAATGTAAGCGAATATTAACATGTAATGAGGGACAGTCAATGATTAGTTATTTTTTATCAGCAAATTTATATTATACATGCATGTTTTTTTAAATAATTGACACTATTATATGTAAAACTCTAGAAATACACAGATAATTGCACCCTACTACCTGTACACTGGCCGGAATGCTCAAGAGCCTTCAATCTGAAGGAGGTCAACACCTCCTTGGCTGTAGGTTGATTCATTATAGAGCCTAATGGCCGTGGGTTGCAGCGCTCTTTGGCACAGCGCAATATCATATCAGTTATGAAACCAGAGCAATGCTGCGCTGTCGTCCACAGACAAAGTGAATGCTTTAATATTTACTCCATGTGGTGGCTATTAGGGCCTTAAACTTACGATATAGTTACTTAAACTTCACCAAACATACATTCAGTATCTTAGGGGGGTAGATTTGGATGCATTTAGTCATATGTGGTGTGCTTGGATGACATGATCCAGTTTCTTCCTAAAGCTTATTCAAGCTATGCGAGCCATCTGCTCTAAGAAAAAAGACCACCTGCAAGGGACTATTACATTTTAAAGCCAAGAATCCCTTTTATAAACGAATTTATTTTTCTTTTCCAGTGAAATACAACCCTGTGGAACACAGAGAACATCATACATGTTGAGATTTGGGCTATTTCTTTGCTACAATGTACTTTAGTCTATTGGATCTGTAATAAAACAATATTATTTGGTCACAGTTTGAGGTTACAGAGCAGAATGGCAACCATAGTTTGAGAGGGCATCATTTATCCAGCAACTTTTGCTCAGTTAAATTAGGAAGACAGTGTGTAAAGATGGCTTTAATACCACTAAATGAAAGCACACATTTCGTCTAATTTTAAATACAGTGCACCGGAGCACAGAGCCAACACTGTCCAATGCTTATGAACCATTCAGCCGTACATGTTTTGCATGAGTTACATAAGCCATAGCAAATATGTGCTTCCCTGAACCAATCCCTACTGTCTTCCACTTCCAGCCACAGGACCAAAACCTCCGGCTGTCCCCCATCCTCCGGGGGTTGGACCTCCTCCCAGGGACCCCTGAACGGCTGGGACATGGCATCCAGTAGAGACAGTCGCGACTGCTTCATCGAGTGAGTAGACCGACTGTTTCCCCTTTGTGGATGTTCTGGTGCAAGCTTTTCTCCAGTCCCTCTACATTCTTGCTCTGTGCATGCAGCATACTGATGCCTTCCTCCTCAGACTTAGCACACCCTAGGCGTACACTGCTCACTTCAGCGACCATGTGAAGCGACTGTGAGTGTGTGTAGAGAGGAATGGATTGGGAGAGACACCTGCACATAGGGGGCCACTTTGATCTCCCTGACACTGTAGTTTTTTCTGTGATGGTGGGGTCCATGGATATTAGCATCCCACTCACAGACCAGGATTTTAGACAGAGTTTGTCGTTTTTTTCACCTCACAGTTACTCCCATGGTTAAAAAGGGGGATGCAAGATGTAACAAGTGCTCTCTTAGCTCTCTCATTTGTTTCTGTGGGAGGAGGAGGACGAGCCTTTGTTTCCTTGTGCTCTTCTCTTTCGCATCCTCTGGCAGCGCTGGGGAAAGTGAATGCATTCTCCCCGCTTCTAAAAATACAGACCACAGACCAGTGGAGCTTGCACAGCTCCGCAAAGCTTGATTCCTTCTCCTGCTTCTCAGGTTCGTCTCTCTTGGATGGCTAATGCACTGGCTGCTTGGCGTGCAGTGGCTATGGTTGGTCTTGTGCGGTTTCATGTGGTCACGGTGGGGGTGGAGTAGTTAGGTTTTTTTAATTAGACACCATACAAATGGAGGGAGGGAGGAAAGGAGGGAGGGAACTTGTGGCACATGGCATCTGGCCCTCGCATAAAGGGGCAGCTTACGTAAGAATGGAACAGAGCGCTTGACGGATGCATGGGATGCGGAGGAATGCGTCTCGGGAGAAAGCTCCGGGTCTTTCTGCTCGCGTGGCTGCATCCCACTCTCGCTCCATTGCACGCCAGCCTCGGCCTCTCTTGGGGACGTGCACATATGACTGTGGGTACTCCTAGCAGACAACTTCATGAGCAAGTTTGGCTATTATCTCAAAGAGTTTTGCACAAGATTGTACCTAATGTTTAAGATTTAAACCATGTGATTTTCTCTGTAGATGATTACATTGCTAATTATGAAAAAAACACAGATGCAAGATTTATTGCAGCAGGTTCTGCTTGGATGGTTTGGCACGACTTTGCACCGTCCACTGTTTACAGGAGTGTGTCTTTAAAAGCTCTGGACTTCAAGTGTTAAATTGTGCAAAGCGAGTGAATTATTTACTGAGGACTACTCAGCGCTGGAAGCTATTGTGACTGTTAGCCCGTGCTGGGATCTTGGGCACAAAAGCAGGCCTGAATGACGACCCATAATCTGCTGTCAAAGAGGGGACGGCTGGCGTGACAGACAGTGTGTGGGTGAGAGATGCTTTGAATTACAGTCTCTGAACATGGTCATGCAGTGATTTCGTGACACATGGCTCTCTATAGAAGCATTCCAATTGTTTTGTCATGTACTCTGCAATAATGGCTTATGTTGTCCGTAGTATTTATAACCTCAGGTAAGTATTTCTAGACAGGCTCCAGGAAGGAACCATTGGCAAGGTGGTGGGTATAGATAAACTCTATGATCTTCAGCTCTATAAGCAAAGACTTTGATTAGTGATAGGAAATGTCTTTTAAAAAATGCTATTGAGGCTCTCATTGTTATTTATAGAGCGAGCTCTATATGCACACTAAGTGCCATTGTTCAATCAAGTAAACATTTGTCATTAAAGACATTAGAGAGTTTTAAGTTATAGGCAGTGTATCGATTTGGTATCAAGTATCATGATACTACAATTGGTATCGTTATCAAAATTCTGGTATCATGGCAACGACAGTGCAGGGATGCTATTATTTTGTGCTATATTTAGTACAGTAACAGAATAGTAAGACATGCTGGTCACCTAGTTAATCTGATCTCACAGGTAAGAGGAGATCCTGTAGCCAGCATCGTGTGCTGTTGACCCAGAAAGACATCAACAGCAGAGGTTGAGAGTTTTTCATGTCATTGGATGGAATAACAATAATCAACACTTCCAGGCCGGTTGCAGTCCATCACTTACGGGCATAAAGATTGGTTATCTAACCACTGGTCAGGCTCAGCTCTGTAGTGCTGCCTTTGCCTTCTAATCATACTCTTGTCCGCTGCACGAAAAAGCATTTGAAGCCTGGCGTTCGTCAGTATGTCAGCATGGAGTTTGTGATGTAGGTGTAATTTCTACATGTTCAACAATTGTTAGCCGATGATTCACGAGGCAGAAGACAGGCAGCAGAAGATCCACTGCTGAGTCAAACCAAGCAATGAAATCCAGTATTAAAGGAAGATGTCACCATGATTAACTCCAGGACAGTGTCCTGTACTGTGATGAAGCCATCGTGTGGGACTTCTCATTTCCTGTTCGGTAGTGAGAAGAAGCAATTGCTAAGAAGACTGTTGAGGATATTACTGGGCTCAGAACCAACAATTTCAGCTGACAGTGTGTTGCATTTTAAATGATTTCTCCCAATCTGTAGTCTGACGGTGTTACCACAGTAAATTTGTTCTTCCACTCACATTTTGTAGAGATGCTGCAAACAAATACAACCAATGGACCAAAAATGGAGCCCGTACTTGTTGATTAACCTCCCCCTGAGCACTCTGCTTCAGCATTAACCCAGCGTGGGAGCAGCAAACCCCTGTTAAAGCAGAGCCACATGAGCAGCTAATGCTGGTGATTAGCGGTCGTCAGGGGCCTCCGAGTGCAACAATTGGGAGGCAGGCCATCTTTAGCAGGTGGTCATGGTTGGAGACAAGACAGCGAGCTTCCTGATAGTTGGCACCCGTATGTTTCTATGCTGCACACAATCTGTTGGCCTTGTCACATTACTGCTTCTCAACGTGCTGGCGCCCGTCCCATTCATATTTTTGTCTCAGAGGCCTGACCCCTCCCCATGCCTCTGCATAGTATGGAACTGAATGAAGAAAACTGGGCATTTACCAAACAACACAACCCAAAGGTTGTGTTTATGGTTTGTATCTGTAATAATGAAACTACCCCAGGATCTGGTGGCTGTAGGATGGTTTTGTGGAGTGTGTGGCCTGCCCTCACTCCCTCTCTTGCTGTGGCTTGAAAGATTAATTGCAGGCCTTCAGCACAGAGTGCAGAATGTGTCAGGATGATGGTGATTTGAACACAGCCTTGCTCAGCCCATGGCTCTAATTAGCTAACAATGCGGGCTGCTCACGTGGAGCGGCGGCGGCTTTGGGGGACGAACAAATGCGGGGCAATAAAACATGGATGACTTCAACAGAACACTCTGCTGTGTGTCATCTGCAAGTATGCATTGTGTAATGTGTGCTCCTCTGGTCAAGATTAGCAAATAGCATCACATATGCTACAGGGTTTGCTGCATGTATAAATAAGTGAACACAGTAGTCAGTTGTAGCAGCAGAGTGTAAAACCATCATCATGTGTAAAGAATGTGATTTGACTGTCCAAGAGGCAATGACTACAGGGTACCAGTTGAAGGGTGGTAGCACCTCAGAAACTGTTGACTTTGTGGGATGTTCTAGAGCTGCTGTACCAAAGGTGTCAAAAGTATTGACATTCATGACTCAGGTAGAAGTTTAGATACTAGGGTTTAAAAAGACTTTTATAGAAGTTGAAGTATGAACTTAAGCTTTAAGTACTGGTTTCAAAACTACTTAAAGTATAAAAGTAATGAAAACAAATGCCAAAACTTAGGCTGTGTCACAGGGGCATATAGTGCACTACCCCACCCCCCCACCCCCAAAATAATTTTTTTTCTAAAAGCCGTAATGACTATAATGTTATATTAAAATGGTAATGTTGACATTTTTGGGATGTTCTGGCTTCCTGTTTCAGCTGCATATATGACCCTTAAAAATGAAAACATTTTAGTCATTTTAAATATATTAGTGGACCATATATGTGTAGTACTGAGCTTACTGGAGAGTGATGAGACACGTGACGTGCAGGTGTGATGGATGGCTTACCAATAAGGTATCAGAATGGTATATGTTTATACTTATCATCCAACCACAGTCACATTCACTCTTTCTGGATGGTTCAGTTTATCTGGAGAGGATGTTTTATAAATGATGACAAACCAAAATGAAATACGTAGAAATAATGAGGCTGTTTTTAAAATGTAAGGAGTAGAAAGTGCCGAAATTACATGAAAATGTAAGTAAGTAGAAGTAAAAAGTCATCTGAAAATAATTACTCCAGTAAAGTATAGATAACCAACATTTCTACTTAAGTATAGTAAAGTATTTGTCCTTTGTTTCTTGACACTTCTGTCCTGTACTAAAGGTGTACTGAGAATGGACTGTCTCCCAATGGCATAACAGTGTTGCCCTATTGGGTACTGATGCCAGAGGTACAGAGCCACAGTGGACGAGTTAACCTATAATGAACACAGAAGCAATGAGGAAAGTGTCAGAGGTCAACACTGAGCCAATTCTCAGAGCCAATGGTGGTTTTGCCACTAATAATTAGGTGGTGATAATATTCTGATAGATCTTGCCAGAACCTTTTTATTTGCTAATGAAAGGCTCATTTAAATCTGGGCAAAAGAATCAAGCAGACTGAATTGACTTCTGCATGTCACCCAACAACCACGGCCATGTCTTAATCCTTGCTGGGTTGGTAATATAGCTTGTAAAGGACACAAAGGCCTCATACTGTATAAGCAGATAAGCAGATATGCATCAGGTCCCATCTACTCTTGGTTCTTATCACCTTCCACTTTCACTTTCTACCTCTCTCTCTCTTACATTCTCACTCTTCCTGCCTTTCAGTCACATCTCTCAGACTAGTTCACTGGAGGAGGTGCGTCTGGGTCTGGACGGGGATAAGTTGGTGCCCCCAGTGCCCCGGAAGGTTGAGATGAGACGAGATCCAGTGTTGGGCTTCGGCTTTGTGGCAGGCAGTGAGAAACCTGTGGTGGTCCGCTCCGTCACCCCAGGTAACCAAGAGAGCCAAGGTTCACGCTTCGGCCCTGGCTTTCCACATTATGCATGCATGTGTCTGTGTATTGCATCATGAAAGTTTCATTAGACCATGAAGCAGAGGTTAAGGTCGTATTCATTTTTCATCTCTATCATACGACAAGCCTTGTATTGTTATCCCAGGTACAGTCATTTCCTGCATCAGTTTTAAAATAATTGTTTTATAATTGGAACTCTAACGTAGTGCCACTGCTATGCAGGCTACTGTGCTCTGATGATGCAATCCAATACATTTTTAATGAACTGTGTCTTTCCTATGTTTAAATCAGTAAATGCTGTTCTGTCTTTTCACTGGATATCTCAAAAAGTGTAAAAATATCAGACTAATCCGTGTTATCTCCAGGGGGTCCTTCTGAGGGCAAGCTGATCCCTGGTGACGAAATAGTCATGATAAACGAGGAAGCAGTGAGTTCGGCTCCCAGAGAGCGAGTCATTGACCTGGTCAGGTACTGGACTCACCTTTCATCACTAGCACTCGAGCAAGAACGCTTAAAATGAGCTTCACCAGTTCACTATTCACCATGTTCAGTTGCCTGTCTAGATGCAAAGAGTGTCAAACAGAAATGTATTAGAGTTTGAATAAGTTTAGAAAAGCAGAGGCTGACTTATACGTGGAAGAAATGGAAAGGAGATGCCTGAGAACCTGTACAGTAATAAACATGTTTGGTTTTGATATGTTAGCATATAGAAGTCACACCAGTCTCAGAAACTAAGAATAAATGTGTATATTTCTGACCTGTTTGGACTGAATTAAATAATCTTTATTGACATTTTTCACTATACAGCGGAACCTTGACTTACGAGTTTAAATCGTTCTGTGCGGAGCTCGTAACTCAATGTGCTCGTATATCAAATTCAATTTCCACATTAAAATGAATTAAAATGCTATTCATCTGTCCCAGCAACCCAAAAACCACACAAACTGATATACACCAAGTGTTTTTAAATAAGAAAAAATAACTTTATAAATAACAAATAATGTATAAAAACAATAATAATACATAATAAAAGAGAATGTAATGAAATAAACTGGTTTATTAAGTGTATTTACATTAAAAATCAGATGAACTTCTTCAGTGACTTTTGCCTTTTTTGCCAGATTGTTTAGAAAATGAGTGAGATGTTTTTTTACAAAGCGCAGCACCACCTTTTCTTCTCTGCAGTTTCAACAGTGATCTCTGCACTCATACTCGCCAGTGACACCTAGTGACAAGTAACAGAATTACTCGGGGTGACACCTAGTGACAAGTAACAGAATTGCTCAGGGTTAATCATGATTAACTGTATGACAATCACAATTATTATTTTTTTATCGTTTGACAGTAAAAAATAGAACATCTTCAAAAATTAGAAAACTGAGAAAATGTTCATTTGTGTTTATAATTCTTATATGGTTCATATTTATAACATGTAAAATGGCATATTTCAAGGTGTTTTTGTTGTAATGTTGATACTGTATAAATAATAATTTACTCAAAAACATAAAATGAAATATTATAATTATTTGAGGTTCTGGATTTCTGATTTTCATGAGCTATTAGCTACACTGATCAACAACTCGGGGACATGACTGAAATGTCTTTGATCAAGGCATCTAACCCCCAACTGCTCCCTGGGGTCTGTGCATAGGGGCTGCCCAGTGCTTTGGGCACGTGTGCTCACTGCCTCTACTGTATTCACTACTGTGTGTGTGTGTTTCACTGCACAGACAGGTTAAATGCAGTCCAATTATTTTCTGTGTAAGCACACTGGGGCATGATTGGGGCATGATTATATATATATATATATATATATATA
>BRDA01008391.1:0-13799 GCA_036984385.1 Crenuchus spilurus | reverse complement strand
TTAGATGTTGGCACCTCCACATCATTGCATTCAGTTTTTATTCACAATTTGTTTAGTGTCCCAACTTTTTTGGAATCCGGTTTGTATTTGAAAACCCTAAAAAATGTTTTCTTCAGTATTTACAGTCATATAATTATGCAATCAGAATATTATGGTTTGGAATGAGCTTGCCCTGCTTGGACATTAAATATCCCATGTGACTGGGCACACCAGTCAGTTGTAATAGAGTGTAAAATGATCATCATGGGCAAAGGACACAGTTTGACTGAGGTCAAAAAGGGGCATGATAAGAGGATAATCGAAAGGGCAAAGGGTGGTAGCATCTCATAAACCACTAACGTTGTGGGATGCTGTAGAGCCACTGTAGTGAAGGTGTACTTCTAGAACATTGAAAAATAACCATAACAGTGGTAACAGCACCATAAATGGTGCTTGACGGGAAAAAATGACTCCGACAAGTGGACAATCAACATGCCACAATGGACCAGTTAAGCTCTAAAATGAACATGGGAGAAATGAGAAAAGTGTCAGGGATCAGCATGTCTTGTGGTGTCTGTGATGTAATGGGCTGAGTTAATTCCAAAGCAAGGGTGGTCATAATATGCTGATATGACTGTGTAGTTTATGATATTTATATATGTTACGGGATCAGCGCATGCCAAGGGGCCGAGTCAAGCATCTCTGGATTGCAGCTCCGTCTGAAGAAAAGACCCAGAAGTTTTGTTTCCAAGTTGGAACTCAAGTGCAGAGAGGAGAGCAGCAAATGCAAAATAAAGGATAAAAGAACCCCTTTTATAAGATATAAAACCACAATGCATACACACCTCCACTGCGCTTGGAGGAAATTGAAAAACATGAATCTCTTAAAAAAATAAACAAGCTTGCTTTGAGTGAGTTGTAGCTGTGGCTCTACCCCTTTCCTTAGGCGAGCTGCCACCTGGGGTGGATCTAAACAGATCCCCACACTATGCAGGTGCAGTGTCACACATAGGGAGCCTCTGGAGCCCCAGCACCACTCAAGGGGAGCTGCGGGGGAGTAAGCCTCCCAGCCAGAGCACTACTTTAGCAATGGGAGTCTACCACAGCCCACTGACACCATGAACAGGGAGGAGGAGCCACTGCACCGCACCACGCTTCGGGTACTGACTGTAGTCAAAAGGCTCACAGGATTACCAGAAAGAAAGCAACATCCCTAACCTCCTTGACTGAGCGGAGGCTAGGGGCTGAGAAAAGGAGATTCAAAAGGGACAGAAGTCAGGGTGAGATAAACCCCTATGAAAAGTCTATCTGAAGACCAGGAAACTAAAGTGGCTTATGATGAATGGAATGAATGAAGAAGGCTCTGCTGAGCTGTGGTGGTGGAGCAATTAAAATAGCCAGCCACCAGCTGTAGGAGATGAGCTGAAGAATGGTTCTGAGCAATAAGCAGACAGCAACCATTCACTGTAGTAGGAGAGAAGGACCCTAGCAGGGCTAATTGCCACTCAGTGGGGGCAGTCCCAAGCAGGTCCACCTGCCGCTCCATAAGGTGGTCCCTTGCTGGTTTAACCGGCACACCGCTGGGTGCACCCTTACAAGAATCGCCACTCAGTGGGGACAATCCCCTGCAGGTCCACACACCACTCCACAAGGGCGGTGTTCTGCTGGTCCAACTGCTGCACCGCTGGGCATACCCTTACACTGTTAAAAATTTCACTGTAAAAAAATGGTAAAGAACTGGCAGCAGGGTTGCCAGGAACTTACTGTTAAATTAATGGTATCATACTGTGGTGCAATTGCACAGTTAATTACCATTTTTATAAAAACTGGATATAACTGTATTTGGAGTGCTAAATTATGGTTAAATCCTGTATTTATAAAATGGTAATTAACTGTACAGTGACACCACAGTAGGATACCGTTAATTTAACAGTAATTTCCTGGCAACCCTGCTGCTAGTTCTTTACCGTTTTTTTAACAGCACATTTTATACAGTGCTAAATTACAGTTATATCCTATACTTATAAATGTACAGGTAAATGCCATTTTTATACCACATTTAAGAGTAGGTTCTTTGCAATTCTACTACCAATTCTTTACTGTTTATGGTGATTTGTTTTTTCAATGTTTATTTTGTCCTTTAATAGTGAAGACAGATAACATGCTGTTTTCAATTATGTGACTTGGGATCATGTGGAAAAAAAAACATAGTGCAACCTCTGGCAAGAACATACTGGTTTATTGTAAATAAAGTTGATTCCATTTGCACAGTGTTCAAAACAGAAAAACATTTCAACATAGAACAAATAAAAACAAATAGAACATACAGCAACTTAACTTGCCATTTGGACATCATATCAGCATAAAATGTCAATTTTTCCTGCTCTACAATCTCAAATTAGAAAAAAAAAAAAACTGGATGGAAAATGCAAAAAAAAAAATTGTACCGATACCACTTCATCACATCATAGCACTAAACACAAATAAATTTATATTATTTTTAAAATCATGACCAAACCACATACAACAAACTCTTAATTACACAAAAAATAAATCACTTTTACCTGCTTGTGAACAGAGATGGGGTGTTGTATCTTCAATTTTCTTATTTGGATGAAAGAAAACACTAAAACTTTCTGCAGCAGAACTACTGAGTCTTTCATACAGAAAATGAAAACAGGAAGTGTCATAGAGCATGATGGGAGTAAATACAGCCAAAAACATTTAAAACAGCCAATTATACTTTTAGAGTATAATTTTTATTCAATAAATGATCCAGTGCAGAAATCACAATAAACATCACAGATAAAAACAACCAAAAGTAATCAAAGATTAGCAACATAAATGTGTAACTAAGCCCACAGCGCCACCCAGTGGAGTAAACATTATTAACAAAGTTTTAGTGACTGCAAATACAAAACGAATTTTAAAAAAACAAGCTGTAGCTGCCTTATTATCATGAATGTAAACATTTTCTCTTTAAAAATAATAATACTGTTGTAATGCCACAAACTGTTTACCTGACCACAGATATCAGTTAGCTGGTTAACAAACTATCAAATGCTCCCTCTCTGTAAACCAAGTTTAGCAACACAAACCAAATACAGCAAAAAACAACTGTTAGCATTTGATATATTAAGCAATAAATATATATAATTTAAAATGAACTTACTTTATCTAGTGTTGTACTGGAGAGAAAGCAAGTTTAAGGGAATGTGATGTTAAGATTTTGGTAAACAACAATATACAACATACCAGGCTCATTAAAACTGCTTGACAGATGAAAATGTTATAGAGGAGCTAAATATAACCTCAGAATCAAAATGTAGTTTCATACACTAAAGTAAGAAATGAACATCAATAAAAATAATGAATCTGAACATGAGGATCTGCCACCAGCCAAACCAGCTCCATATCACAGCTTTTTTTTTAACAATAACTGGATAATACTCTCAAAACTGCCTGTTAATTTATAGCCACAAGTTGTTTTACAGTACAATGCCATTTTTTGTCTATAACAGGATAATTAATTTACAGCAATTCATTACAGTGTACAATATAGACTAGTAGGAAACACTTTTTAATAACTTTCATTAGTAAATCATGAACTAATGATTAATTACTGTGAACAAACATTAGTTCATCAGAATTTGAACATGAACAAATGTTTACAAATGACAGTTCATGTAGTTACATGAATAAATCATTAACTAATGATTAATATCTGTGAGAACCGCGACCCTGATAAGCATTAAGCCGGTGTGATAATGGATGGATGGTTGGATAATAACTGATTTGTTCATTAGTTCATGACTTATTAATTAAAGTTATTATAAAGTGTTTGCTATATTATATTTTTATAGCAAACCGTTCCAGACTAGTGGAATGCTAGTGTACATTAACTTTCTGTTATTTTTTTAATGAATTTTCATAACTGCTCTCTCTCTCTCTCTGTGAAGGCCGACTTTGAAGCTGAATGAGTGCAGTGGAAGGCCAGTAATCTCACGCTCGTCCTCCAGCACCAGCAGTTTCAGCAGTGCTGCTGGAGACACAGACACACTAGAAGAAGGAGACGCTGTGAGTGTGAGAGTGTGTGTGAGCTGGTCGATGTTAGAAATGGAAACTCACCATGCAGCTGTGCACACTGTAGGCAGGCTGTTACTGGGCACACTGTGCACAGCTGTTATCAGGGTGGTTTGAACTGAAGCAGTTTGTGGACATGTAGTAGTGGCAGAACAGAAGTTTTGCAATAGTGTCATTTCTCTTGTTTTGTCTAGAACAATCTCCAAGTTTCTCCCACGTTCTCACCTGTGTGTGGTCCCTCTCTGGCTGTGGAGGGGCAGAGTGTAGGAACTCCTGTTATTATGTGCCGCAGTCCAACAGGTAACTGATTATATGTATGAAAATAGATTTGTTTTGTTATAACAGGGCAAGGAACTCATAGAATGTCATTGATCCTGTCCTCTCATCCTTTATTTTGTCTCAGTGTGTACTTTCTTTAAACATGATTTAACATTATTTAAGCTATGAATTGTTTGTTCTCTCACATCCAACAGATTTCAAGAACAGAAATTCACCCAGATCCAGTCTGAAGTTCCGCTTCGATAAGCTGAATAACACAACAGCAGTAAGATATCATTTCTTGTCATGCACCATCATGTTTGTGTGTCAGTGTGTATGTGGTTTTGTAAATGCTATTTATTATTTATTACTCCATTTAAAACCATTTGAAACACAGCTTTCCAGTGTTACCAGAAACATTCAAAAATAAATAAACACCTCATTTAGAAGAGATCAATTATGACGCAAACATGACCTGACTTCCCTTTACACTGTTTGTGCTGAGTGTCCTCCAACTCGAATTAACTGACGCCATGATATTCAGATTCAGTAAAAACATCTTGCTGATGTTACATCAAACATTGCAATAACCTTAATGTTTGTCTAACTGTAAGAAACATTGCAAAAACATTGTCATGTAAACCATTATTACATCAAAGAACATTCCAGGAACATTATTTCTGTAACGTTACAGGTTCACTTTCCTAGAACCTTTTAAAAGCTTTGCTTAACATTCTTATAACATCCTGTGTTAGCTGGGATTATATTTCCCCACCTGCTGGTGCAAAGTGACAATCAGAAATCAGAATGCATTTTTGAAATAAATAAAAATTCAACTGCATTAACATGCAAAAGTGTAAGGGCATCACTGGTCAAAATGTCTGCTCTGAATCATTAATTGAGTCTAAGATGAACTGGCATAACAGTAAAAATGAAACATTCTTTTGCAGCATTTAAAGCAAAGTTTGTACATTATTTTTGTTATATTCAGTTTTGAGTTAAAAGGCAAAAGAGCCCCATGTGCTCACAATGTTCTGTGCACCAGATTTGAGCAGTAGACAGAAAATCAGCCTGTGGGGGCTTTGGCTTGTTTAGAGTCACCATTAAGAAAATCCTGGTGATGCAGATTTCAGAGAAAGACTCCAACCTTGTTCCAACAGTCAGCATCTATGAACACCTCTAATCAGCTACTTAGCACTGTGAAAAATTAAATAATAGATGTTCACAAAGCAGGAAAAGGCTACAAGAAGATAGTAAAGCATTTTCAGGTAGAAATTTTCTCTGTTCATAATGTAATTAACAAATTAAAGTGAACAGGAATGGAGTAAGATCACGTTTAGGTCCACAAGAGGAAGAACATTTTAGGAGTGGTAGAATTGCATATACAGTGGTAACCCTACTTACGAGCATCCCTACTAACGAGTATTTCAGGTAACGAGTCGAGATCTTGGAATATTTTTGTTCCAGGTAACGAGTAATATTCCAAGTAACGAGTAGCATACATTTCTTCAATTATGCCAAACCACTAGGGGCGCTGCGGTCATAGCATCTCCTAGAGGTCAAGAAGAGGTCAGTCAATATCTTTGACCGCTGTCCAGTAAAAGTGCCTGTTGAAAGCGACGCTAAGGTAGCAAAAGGTAGTGAAAAAGAAAGTTTGATAAATTTTGCTTTTACTTTTCAAATGATAAGTGTAACCATGCCATACATGTACGCCCGTCCTCCTCTCCTCCTTAGCCACCAGCCTACACGAGCACCGTCGGTCTCCCTCTCAATAGTGGCCAGCCTACACGAGCGTCGTCTCGTTTATGTTTTAAAAACCCATATAAACACATTATTTAGCATATTAAAGTATACTGTATGTTGGCCGGCTGACATGGATTAATCAGTTTTACATGTATTCTTATGGGGAAAATGCATCCAGCTAATGAGCTCAGCTCCTACACGGATTAAACTCGTAAGTAGGGTTACCACTGTAGCTCTAAGGGAGTTTTTCTTTGCCACTGTCACCATTGGCTTGCTCACTGGGGTTTGAATGTAATGCTGCGTTGTGACATCAGTTGCAAAAAGTGCTATATCAAAAACAAATTGACTTGACTGACATCAAAACCACAGTTTGACTGAAAAAGAATTTCAGTTGTCAGAATTTCAACTTCTACACAAGAGGAACAATTAAATACCAAAAAAGCTAACATCACACCATTTGTAAAAATGCTGAAGATATTAAGAAGAGGACTTCTACAACAGGATAATAACTCTAAACACACCTCAAAATCATCAATGGGCAACCTCAAGAGAGACAGGCTGAAAGTTTTGCCATCACCATCCTCCAATCTAACCATCACTGAAAATATGTAGCTTGACCTCAAAAGAGCAGTTCATGCAATGATGGCCCAAGAATTTCACAGAACTTGAAGCCTTTTAACAGAAAGAAAGAATGGATGAAAAGATTGAAACAAGTTATGGAAAAATACATCTCATCAATCATTTCAAAATTTTAAATTGTAAAAGATGGAAATAAAAGAGCAATATTGTGTAAAATAATGAAGAAATCTGTCATCATTTGCCTTTTACAGATCTGTTTCTTTCCTCACTTTATTCATGCTATTCAGAGTGACAAAAAAATTACCAGTGGTGCCCAAACTTGTGCATGCCACTGAATCAGAATCAGAATCATATATATATATGTGTATATGTAATGACTTATACAGTATATTATGTGGAATCTGATAAGAAACAAACATTAGGGAGAGTAACAAATCTTTGTAACCCAGTGCAATACAAAAACTACACTACTATACACTGATGAGCCAAAACATCACAGCCATGCACAGATAAATCAACTAGGACAAAAACTTTGGAGAGAAAACCTTCAGAATTGGACAAATTCCAGAAATACACCAAAAACATTTGCTAAATATTGGCAGCCTATGTGACAAATCTGCATCTGGGCAATTTTAATGGCCAGTGTGTTTAATCATCATGTGCCCTTTCTAACAAATTTTATTGTTGTGTTTGGCAGGGGCACTAGTGAAAAGACTGAACTGAGACCAGGAGCACTGTGTGAACTGGCTGTGGAATAGGACTATATCACACTGAGGAAGAAGGACTGTGGGGATAAAAAAATATATTTGTAAAGCTTGGGCTGGCTCTAAGATAGCATTTGTTGTTAGATTGCACACTTTATACACAAATTACACACCGTGCTTAAAATTTTGAACATCACCCCACTACCGATCCTGTGGATGTGGCTTTTGATAAGTTCCTAAAAGGATGATGTTAGAGCTTTTGATAGCAATAGATATATTTTGCTGACTGTGAACAGTGATAGCCAGCAAGTTAGGACACAAACATCTTATATGTTATTCAAAAGCACAAAACATTCCCCATGTCGACAATACATTTGCAGCCATTGTTCAGATTTTGCACATTCTTCACATGTATTCTTACAGCAGGCAAGCCAGCAACAAACTGCCTCTGCCAATTCAGGTGAATGAAATGAAAGAAATATTTTTTCCTCACTTCTATTCCTATGCTTGGTAAAGGGCATGCAATCACAGAAGTACATTATAGCACAGTACTTGGCTAAAGACTTCTCAGATCCATTGGAAATGGATAGCAACATGCACAGTATTAGCAGAAACTGCAAAAAGCTGGTCTACAGATAAGAACAATACATGACCAGTCATTAATGTGGGATTATTTTTCTTTGAGTTGTAATGGATGTACAAGTACATGAAATATTCTCTGGACATCATAATACAAAACTGTCCAATTTTGGAGAATTCACATGTCTGTGAACTGAAATAACCACAGCGAAGTGAGATTATAGACTTTTTGCACATAATGGCTCCAAAGAGATTAACATTTCTCAGTTAACCCAGTGAAATGGTTCTGCTACAGGCAATTACATGTTCACACCTGTCATAGTATTTATTCTAGTTCCACAAATGCTGTCTTTGGTGTGAAACAAACTTGGGCACAGTATATATCTAAACAAAGGCAGAAATCACTGAAAAGTTTCTTTTTAACTACTGATGCCATATAAACATGGAAGGCACTTGTTGGCTGAAAACAGCACTTTGAATTGTTATGGAGTTGATGAAATAATGTTCTTGTCATTCGTACCTGATGAAGCCTTATTTCAATGTTTGTACTTCTAGCTTTATATATAAAAAAGTTGACACTGGTCCCTAAAATCAATATGACTGCATATTCTCAACCCATCTGAAACAATCTGACAGACCAAGGGTTTTAGTTTTGCTTGACCTTTTATGGGCTGTAACGTGTACTGCGTTAACTTGAAGTTGCCACTTTCACAATTCCATGACTGACAATAAGGTATAAAAACATATGAAGAAAAAATACATTTATGTACACCAGTGTGTACATTTATTGTATATAGAAATGGCACCATATTACTTTTGTTTTCTGATACCAATACTAAAATCTTGAATATCATATTGATGTAAATCTACTGTCCTCTTCACTGTCTGCAGGTCCTCAGCCTGTCAAACACTTTTAAAGACACAAAACGACCCCCCTCATTTCCCAAACAGATGGTCATATCTCCTCTGAACCTCTCCCTGAAGAGGCTGTAAAGTTTTATTGATGAGCCATCTCCTAAGGTTGAGAGGTTATCAAGTGGAATTGTAAAGTGGAGGCCCAAGAGCTCAAACTGGTGAATGATTTTATGATGCCATGTGAAAAGTACAGCTAAACTAAAAGTAGGTCTACTCTACTATCCTCAAAGCCCAACTAATAACATGATGTCAGTGTATGTACTATTTTGTGACAGATTTCTTAATCTTTTTGTTCAACATTTTCTGCTGATATCAGCCCAGAATTTCTATACAACTGGTACCGTCTCTGATTCTGTTGATTTAAGCAGGATTAGGAGATCAGAATGTGGCCAAACACAATGTAGACCACACAAACTTAAACGAATGTCTGTGGGACGGTTGTTAGAGAAGTATTTTGTTTTCATGTAATCCAAATGATTCCTCAGATGTATTAATTTATTTCACTATGATTGCTCTGCAGTGTGTTTAGATGTCTTTACAACTGCTGATTTTCCTGAATAAAGGTGTATTTTGAAAATGTTTTGATCTTTGCTTTGAATATCATTTCAGTAATAAAAGCAGATTCATCTTACTAACTGCAGTTTCTCCAGTGTTTCACACACAGGACTTTCAGAGCTCTTGCTAAAGGGCACTTCTGCCATGTTTTGTTGTTCATGGGATCTACACTGGCACACGTCACTTGGCTGAAATGAAACCCATGTAAAGAAAATGCTGTTTACACCTTTAGAAGATGGTGGGACATTGATTGGGAAATGTAATGCCTGTAGATCACTCAGCAGTCCAGTGTAAAATGAAAACCTTTATGGCATTTTAATAGAATTTTTACTTTTGTGATATTAGTGAGACACTGAAACATTTTACAAGGGCAATATTGATCAAAGTAAATTCAGTTGATGTAGTTTGAGTGGATGAGAGTGAACTTCTAAAATGTCTTAAGTGATCAAATATATCCAAAGAATTTGACTTTGATTAAACTTTTCCTTTAAAGCAGATAAACTCATCCTTGTGGGCAAGCCATGATCTTGAACAAATGAGAAAATAATTTTATTAGGTGTACAATTACAGACTGTAGCACATCTGTTGCTGCACAATTTGTCAGCTCCTGTGTGCCATTCATCATTGGTCAGGACTAGATAGGCACTAATCCCGTCTCCTGTGTGGATCTCAATACCACATTGCATTGACGAGAACAGCATTCTTGAAAAATGGTGCCACCTTTTGAATGAATAATATTTGTTTATTTGTTTTTGAGCTGTGTCTGGGGTCAGTTTGGAGCTGCTGAGTAATGTCAGACAGGAAGTAAAAAAGCTGATCGTTAACTTTTTAACAATTTAGACATATCCTTTAAAAGCTGCCCACACTAAATGAAATGAGACAAATAAATAGTTAATTGTGATTACCTGACAATTAATCATCAGCTAAATTTTTGTTAATCATGACAGGCCAAACTTAATCTTCATTCCTGGTAACAGACATTTTTGAAAAAATGATACAGGAATTTTGAGGGAGGGAACAGCTGAATTGAAAGGTGTGGAGAGTTGGAACTTCGGGTGGGGTGGGGTGGGGTGGGGGGGTTGACCAGACTTAGGTTTCCTAATCAAATGCAAACAGGAAGAGGCCTTGTCTAAAAGACCTAAAGGTCAACATATGTTTAATAGTAGAAACTTAATCACATACAGTTTCTTTTAATTCAGCCTTTGATTCTCTATAAAGATGTAAAACATGTATAAAGAGTCCGAAGCAGGAAAATGGGTACAACTGTACAAGGTAAAATGACTTCTATCCTTATTATAATCTGCCAAAGTGTCCAAAGAGGTCATGCAGTCAGATAATAGATGTGTTCATGGCTGATACTTTGTCATCCAAATGTTCTTGTGTATTGATGATGTCCTTAGAAAGATCTTGATGCTTGAAACAGGCTGATGGGCAGATCATCTACAGAAGGTGCTCAGCTCTCCAGCTGTTGTTGTAGCTTGTTTAGGTAGCTTGTCAGGGGTCATCATGCTTGCTGGACAAGAACACTGTTTGACTCGAGGTAATCTGTAACATGCAAACAAATCTGCACAATAAACTGTTCATTTTCTGCTGTTTCGAAACTTATAGCCAGGGTTAGGTTATTTTCCGTACCTCACTAACTTTCCCTCAGAGGGGGTTGTTTTGTTTACACACAGTGCGTAAATATCTTCACCTCCGTGTTGGCCCCCATGACCTAAAAACCATTGATCTTCCCTTTTGGTGCTGTCTGCTGAATGTTCCAGTTTGGAACAGCAGTCACAAGGGCTTGCCTAGGTTCTGGTCATAATGAGTCAAACAGTGGTGTCATTGATGTTGTCAGTATTGTATCTGTGGAGTGGCATAAAAAGGTTCTCTCAAAAACGCTCACAGAAATCTGCAGCAGACTCTAATTTTCTGCCTGCATTTCATCTGCCCCAGTCAGTAGTTTTACGACATATACAGCTAATCCAGTCATTAAAAGCTTTACAAAACCTCTTTCTATTGCCACCCATAGCATTCAACACGTTATCAGCAAGTTTTCTGCTGTCTGTCATGTTAAAAACCTCACATGCTTTTGCAACAGCATCACTGGGGTGTAATGAGTAAAGACTCCTTTTCTTGTGGTCAATACATTGGAGTCACATTTCTCTGGGGGGGGTCTAAATTCTTTGGACAGCTTGTCCATGGTAGCTGCATCTAAAGGAACAAGACCAACTTCTACTCTAGTTTCTATACCTTCCGTTCCTTTGTTATGTACCTCAGAGGACATGATGGTCATTGGTCTCATTTGAACTTGCCTTTTAATAGGCACTTTTCTGCTGGATGTAATTAACCCATGCTGAGATTCCTCCTCAGAGGATGGATGAATGACCCCTGCCATCAAAAAGGTCAATTTCATCACCCATACAAATTTCAGTCACCTCTGAAAACAGTTTGGCTGAAGCTGTAGGGCTTTGATCTCCTTTGTGACATGGTCGCCTTGGTGGAATGGTAACGGGTGAAAGATGACAGCTGCACTGATGTGCAGTTTTCAGTGTCATGTAACAATCAGTAAAGGTTACATTTTTAGCAGCTGTTTTATGCTTCCTGTTCTGTTATTTATGTACCATTGTCTTAGTACAAAAAGTGAGAGATATCACACATGGCACAACACACCGGCCTCACTTTGGAACTGTGTCGATTTATTGTGCTACCCCTGGTAAACAGTGAACAATATAAAGGTTCTGGCCTATGTATCTAACCTAGTATTACACGTCTGACATTCAGTTACTAGTTCTGAGATCTTTTTCTCAGCTTCACCTAGCTTCTACTCAATGGATTTTAATGTATACTTCCAGTACTGCTCAGTGACATAAAGGCACTCCTTAACTGAGATATGCTTGATGTCATAACCCAAAGCTGTTTTACACTCTTCAAGAGTCCATTCTCTATTGGCAGAAAGGTTTTAATGCAAAGTACTTTGTTCAGTTTTACTCATGAATCTGCTTCATCACTATATTATCTTTTCTAAAATAGACTCTGTCCATTCAGACATTTCAGTCCCACCCTTAATTAAACTGCTGTTTCTGTAGTTAAGAAGTTTCTAAAAGGCATTTGGCCTTTACTGGTCATGGTGAGGTAACAGGACAACAAGTCAAGGCTAAAAACTCCCCTCACTTAGCTGATGGGCTAACAGTAACAATAGCGGTTATAACTTGTGTTCTACTGACTCTTCTTTTTATCCTATCAAAGTAATATGATTTCATCACCTAGACAATGAACATAATTCTGTTCTGGATGAGATCCATATACAAACTATACAGTGAACAAAATAAATTGAATGACATCATGTATACAAACAATAAACAATTCTAACTCACTTCCCTCTTCCAATACTTTTATTTGTAGAGCTCTTTTCATACTGGAAGCTACTGTTTTACAGTCAGAAGAATGAATTCCAGTGAACATAAAATATTAAGTTTAAGAGTGTAAAATTGTGCTAGTACGTTGAGACAAGTAGATCAAATTCAAATTTAAAGATGGATATGTAAAAGTTTAATTAAGTTAAATCATACATAAATTATAAAACATATGTTTCACCAAGTTTGTCTGAGTATACTGTGCTAATCCACATCTAACAGTCTTGGTACCAGCAAATCAAATTTTGGGTGGGTAGATGGCATTCTCTCACAATCAGTACTACCATGCAATGAACACTGACTCAGGCACCTGCCAGCTAATCCATCAGAACTGGGAATCCTGTGCCTTCCTCTGAGCAGCAGCTCAGCGCAGATATCTAGGCAAGAGTATGAAAAGAAGTGATGACTTCACATGCATCTTAGGAGGCATGTGAAAGTCTGCACCTTGCTAGAATCAGCAACATTTCATATGATTGGTAAAGTCCTAGTAGATAGGTGGGATGATTGGATACCATTACATTGAGAAGGAAATTGGGTTTAAAAAATCCTTAAAACAAACTGCTACATGCCTCAAATGTAAATGTAAAACAAACAGTACACTGAAATGTTCCAGAACCAAACTGGAAATATTCCACTGTGCCTCGTATGACTATATAAAGGCATTCAACAAAGCACACTCAGAATATCCGACAGCACTGATCCAAATTTTAAAAAATACTCCTAGAGTACTCTTTAGTACAATTTCTAAACTTACAAAAAATAAGGCAGGTCCTGAACCACAGATTCTGGCTAATCTCATCTGTAACACACCTTTATGGACTTTCAATAATAAAATATAAAACATTAGACAAGAAACTCCATATGTAGTGTTAAGCGCAATCTGTCTGCTATCTGATGTACAAACCGGATTTCAAAAAAGTTGGGACACTAAACAAATTGTGAATAAAAAATGAATGCAATGATGTGGAGGTGCCAACATCTAATATTTTATTCAGAATAGAACACA